>NC_069439.1:268265-283837 GCF_026875155.1 Cherax quadricarinatus | reverse complement strand
TTTGTTCTTGGAATTACTGGTATGTATAAAATTTAGGTACATACGGGAAAAGCCCCCTAGAAAATTTTCCATAATAAATATCAAAAGGTTTTTCAGAGAAATGGGGAACAAAGTGAGTCAGCTCTAGGTCCAATTCTAAAAACCATTCACTGTACCCTAAACCAATTCGTCAGTTGTCGGGGCTAGACGGGGAAACAAAACTGATACTTGCCAGTCTTTGACTTTCGTCGGGTTGCATCAGCTGACCCACGTCAGCCAGCCGGACAAAACAATTGAACAATTCACCGGATGGTTCCGAGCTTAAACCTATATCAAAAAATTTTCCCCTAACCATAATAGTAAAAACAATAGGAAAATTACAAAATGGGATAATAAGATAATAGTGAAAAAATAACAATAATAGTGATAATAAAAATAATTGATATCCCAGGTATTTTTCATATATTAACAGATAAAATAAACCCCAAAAGTCTTTTTAGCTATAAAGGGGGACTTTCGCGCTATAAATTAAGTGGAACATATGCTCTTACAAAAAATTTAAAAACACGGGATGCCCAAATTTCAAAGAAAAACCCCCCCCCCCCCCCGTACGAAAAAGGGGTCGCAGGGGGAGTTTGCAAGCGTCCTGGTAATATCCCCTTTTAATAAGCGCCTCTGGTAAAAAGGAAAGTAGTACGACGGAAAAATGGAGAAGCAAGAACTTGAACACAGGTTTTTTGCCAGGGGAACTTTTGGAACAAGGGCCAGAAAATATTGGAGTGGCTTCCTCACAATTCGAGAATAGGAGTCTCGGGGCTGACTGTCAGGTCATCCATGTGTACTTAATACTTTGTCCCACAAAAAACGGGTTTCAATCATACGCAATATAAAAAAAAATTTTTAACAAAAAAATTTTAATAATCATAAAAAGGCTCTAAGAGTACTCATTTCTTAACTTTTCATTTTTTAAAGGGATGCTTTTTTTTTTTAAGGGCGAGAAAGGCATCACAATTTTGTTAAGGATCCCCTTTAAATGTTGAAAACTAACAGATAAGGTTGGGTCCTCAGAGCCCCCCCTGAGATTTGGGGGTTCTTTGATTTCATAGAATTAATATAAAATTAAAGGGGGGGTTTATCAAAAAAAACCAAATTTTTTGGGGGGAGGGGTTCCAGATAAATTCAAAAGTTCCAAAGATATTACTAGGGCAAGAGCTTCTTTCTCTACAGTGGTGTAATTCTTTTGGTGACGTTTTAACTTTGAAGAAAAATAAGATATAGGATGCAAAATATCAGTAGGGGGGTATTTCTGAAGTAACACCGCCCCCACAGCATAACCGCTGGCATTGATGTGTAAATAGAAGGGTTGATTAAAGTCAGGACTTTTCAATACAGGTGACGAAGAAAGCAACCGCTTCAACAGATTAAAAGCTATCTCACAATCTTTCGTCCAGCAAAACTTCATCTTACTACTGGTTAACTCAGTAAGAGGAGATGCAACCTGAGAAAAATTAGGACAGAAACGTCGATAATAACCAGTCATTCCAAGGAACCTCTGTATAGACTTGCTATCATGAGGGATAGGAAACTTGGCAATGGCTCTAACTTTTACATCAACAGGACGTACCTCGCCCTGACCTATACAAAAACCAAGGTATTTAATCTTGGCTTGTCCAAACTGACACTTGGCTAAATTTATGGTGAAGTTGTACTTTTCTAACTTCTTAAATAAGGTTTCCAGGCGAATTAAATGTTGCTCCCACTCATTGCTATATATAACAAGATCATCTAGATATGCATCCACTCCTAAATCATTGGTCAGCAGGTTCATCAGGCGCTGAAAGGTAGAGGCCACGTTACACAATCCGAAGGGCATAACACGATAATTGAATAATCCTCCTTGTATAGTAAATGTGGATATTTCTTGGGCACGCTGGGTAAGCGGCACTTGGTAATAGCCCCTTAATAAATCCAGGCGGGTGACATAGGCGGCTCCTGATACTCTGTCTATTAGATCATCAATACGGGGTAGTGGGAAACCAGCTCTCACCAAAGTAATAAAAAAAGCCAAACAACTATACTACTCCAGTAGATTCACAGACACTAGAGGAGATATAAAAAAGACCTGGAAAACACTCTCTCAGATTCTAGGGACCCACAAACTGAGAAAAACCAAGAATATTGTCCTAACTAAACCTAATGAAACACCACTACATCCCACTGACACAGCTAACAAGATAAACGACTTCTTCTCAAACATAGGATCTAATCTCGCCAGTAAAATCCCACATACCAATGCCCATGCCGGGGACTACCTAGATGGAAATTTCCCTAATTCCTTCTATCTTGCACCAACTGAGCCCACGGAAGTCATTGAGATCATAAAGTCACTTAAAAATAACTCGGGGAATCTGTCTCATGTCCCACCATTACTGTACAAGCGAGCGGCCCATGTCCTTTCGCATGCTATTTCATTACTTTTTAACAAGTCAATAGAGACTAGCACCTTCCCGAAACTACTCAAGATGGCAAAGGTTACACCAATACATAAAGGTGGTGACCCTACAGACTTAAACAACTATAGGCCAATATCTAACTTACCATTGCTATCCAAAATCTTTGAGAAACTCGTGCACAGGAGACTGTATTCATTTATAACGGCTCAAAACATACTCAACCCCTGCCAGTTTGGATTCAGGAAAAATAAAAGCACTAATGATGCAATCATAAAAATGCTAGATCTGCTTTACACAGCATTGGAAAATAAGGAATATCCACTAGGAATTTTTATTGACCTAAGAAAAGCTTTTGACACAGTAAACACGAAATCCTACTCCACAAACTTGACCACTACGGTATAAGAGGCCATGCGCTTGCTTATTTCAAATCTTACATTACTAATAGGTATCAGTACGTCACCATTAAAGACACAGCATCAGCAACACGGCCACTTGATACTGGAGTTCCCCAGGGAAGTGTCCTTGGTCCCTGCTCTTCCTCATATACATCAATGGCCTTCCAAACGTATCCCAACACCTGAAACCCATTCTCTTTGCTGATGACACGACTTATGTCATCTCTCACCTTAATCTTGCCACCCTCAACACCATTGTGAATGAGGAGCTGATTAAAATATCGACTTGGATGACAGCCAATAAACTTACGCTTAACACTGACAAAACTTACTATATTATGTTTGGTAGCAGAGCAGGAGATGCACAAATTAACATTAAGATTGACAACACTCTAATTACCAGAAATAATGGGGGAAAATTCCTAGGCTTATACCTTGACAACAACCTGAATTTCAGCACCCATATCCAGCATATAGCCAAAAAAGTTCCAAAACGGTTGGGATCCTCTCCAAGATACGATACTACGTGCCGCAAAATGCCCTTCTCACACTATACCACTCACTTATTTATCCATACCTCACCTATGCTATTTGTGCTTGGGGATCAACTGCAGCAACACACCTAAAGCCAATAATAACCCAACAAAAAGCTGCAGTAAGAATAATCACTAAATCCCATCCCTGGCAGCACACCCCCCCCCCCACTATTCAAAGATCTAAACTTACTCCCAGTTCAGTACATCCACACTTACTACTGTGCAATCTATATCTACAGGGCCTTAAACTCTAATATCAACCTTGACCTAAAACGCTTTCTTGATAGTTGTGACAGAACCCACAGGCATAACACCAGAAACAAACATCTCTACGACATTCCCCATGTCCGACTAAACCTTTACAAAAATTCAATGTATGTCAAAGGCCCTAAAATCTGGAATACCCTACCTGAGAACTCTAGAACTGCAGACACATTCATCACTTTCAAAACTACCATTAGAAAACATCTTATCTCCTGATACACCCCGTCAACTAACTACACGAATACCACCTGGTGGTTCACACTTACACTCGCTCACTCATTTGACCATAAACAGAAATATTAATCTCAGTCTTAAAATAATGAATCCTGTGATACTCCAATACTGAAACTATATACTGTGCCAAAAAAAAGCATTCACATTGCTAAACTCACAAACTAGTATTTAGTCACTTAGCCATAATACCAACTTACCTCATAATTTGTAATATTTTACAATTAAGAATAAAACTAAGTATGCCCGAAATGCCTAGCCATGCTAAGCGTTCTAGTGGTACACTCTGTAATCACAATTTTACTACATGTAAACCAAACAATAACCAAATTTCTGTAAACTCAGCATTGTAATCCTTATAGAGAATAAACTTTGAATTTGAATTTGAATCTGGTACCATGAGAGCATTAACCTTACAATAATCAGTGCACATTCTAGAAGTTCCATCAGGCTTGGGAACTAATATACAGGGTGAGTCCCACGGACTTTTACTCCGTTCTATGAGTCCATGGGACACCAAAAATTCTACTTCTTTGTTTAATGTTTCCTGTTTGAGTGGACTTGCCCTATAAGGTGACTGTTTGCAAGGCTTTGCTCCTTGTACATCTATGTCGTGAATTCCCAATGTACAACACCTAACGTAATATCAAGTCTTTGATATCTTTTGCTTTCTACAAATCAAGGTCCATAAGAAAGGTATCGAGAGATTGCAATGTCTCTGAATTTTTTAAACGTACTTCTATCGCTTTAGAGATGCTGGGCAGACTTACATTTTCAGTTTCAGCTAAAGGAAGAACTGTCGAAACTGGTACGATACTAGGGTGGTAAGCCTTAAGTTGGTTTATGTGATAAGTACGTTTGGCTTTTCTCTTTCCTGGAGTTTGTAGTACATAATCTACCTCATTGAGCCGCTCAATCACTTCCAAAGGACCTTCGTATCTAGGTTGCAGAGCGTGTCCAGGTAAGAATTTCTGTGGCATCACACTGTCACCTGGTTTGAAGAAACGAGAGTGTGTGTGTTTGTCATAACAATGCTTCATCTTGGATTGGGCCTTAGCTAAGTTTTTAGAGGCTAATTCCCTCAGTTGTGACAAACGCTTTTGCATTAGAGTTGGAGTTGTTTTAAGCGAGGGTTCGGATTTTCCGGTCCATGAATCTTTTAGTACGGCGAGGGAGCCGCGTACTTGGTGTCCGTAAATTAATTCAAATGGACTGAACCCAGTGCTTTCTTGTTCGCTTTCCCTTAAGGCGAACAAGAGGAATGGTATTCCTTCGTCCCAATCTCTGGAAAATTGCTCGCAGTACGCTCTCATCATTGATTTTAATGTTTGATGAAATCGTTCGAGGGCTCCTTGCGACTGAGGGTGATAAGCAACAGAAAATACGGACTTAATTCCGAGGCGAGATAAGGCATCGCGAAACATCTTAGAGGTAAAATTTGAACCTTGATCGGATTGAATTATTCGGGGAATCCCCACCTGTGAGAAATTTTTTTGCAAAGCTCGAACAATGATGCGAGAATTAATTTTTCTCAAAGGGATAGCCTCTGGATATCGAGTAACGACATCCATAATGGTAAACAGATATTGATTCCCTTGTTTAGTCCTGGGTAACGGACCAACACAATCTATTATCAGGCGTGAGAAGGGCTCACCACTGACGGGAATCGGAATGAGGGGAACTGGTGGAGGTGTGTGCGAAGGTTTGCCGGTCACTTGACAGACTTGACAACCTTTTAGATAGCTTTCCACAGTCTCCTTCATTCTGGGCCAATGAAAATGCTTGGCTATTTTGCCCAGCGTTTTCTTTACTCCCAAATGTCCTCCCATGGGACTATGGTGGGCGAAACTAATGGCCAATTCTCTAAAGGTGCTAGGTAGCACTACTAGATGTTTGCTGGTAGCCAGATGATCGTCGGGAGACAAAAGAGACTTTTCCTTTCTCATTAATATACCATTAGCAAGATAGTAACAATGGTCCAGGTCTTGGGCGTCGTCTGCTGTAATAGCTATCTCTCGCAATTTCTCTAGGGATGGATCAAGGAACTGATCCCTTATTAAATCTTCTTTCGATAGCATTTTAATATCAAAATCTTGAAAGGGCCGATCATAGAATATTTCAGATTTGAAGATCCGGGTTGTAAGGATCGACTGAACAATAAATCGAGACCTAAATATTCGCCTTCACTTAGGACTTCAGTTGATAAAGGATTTTGAGGCGCTCTAGACATTGCTCTAGTTATAACATTGAGAGGAAATAAGGTAGGAGCCTCTTTTCGAGCTTCTATGGCATAGTTAATGTCTGTAGAATTATCAATAACTAGAGGCTCTCGGCTTATACCTGGATAGTCTAGATCATTGCCTATGAGTAAGTCAACGCCCTGAATAGGAAAATTTTCACTGGATATACCTACCGACACAAAGTCAGTATAGGTTGGTGTTTGGATGTATATCCTGTGAAGAGGCACTCTTGTAATGGCGCCTCCATAGGCTTCTAATAAGACATCTAGCTTTGTGCGAGTCATATCACTTACGGGAAGTATGTCCTGCTTCAACAATGTTAAATAACTTCCAGTATCACGGAAGGAATTAATTTCAACTAATTGAGTCTCGTCTATTCCAACTTTCACTTTAGCAAAGTAGGGACTCATAGCTGAGTAAATATCTTTTTCTGAAACAGCTCTAGTATTGAGTCATCTAGAATGACTACTGATTCGTTCTTGTGAACCTTGTTCGGTACTAGGGTTCAGTTTCTTTTGAGTTGTCGATGAAGATATTACCTGAGTTGCTAAATGAAGTCGCTCGTTCCTGGTATCCCTCTCTAGCCAATAACAGTATTTCCTTACATGCCCTTTCTTATTACAATAAGTGCAGTTCAACTCACTGTTATGCCTTAGTGGTTTTGAACTTTTCCTAGAGTTAGATCTAAATTTATTATTAATGGGCGTGGAGGCATCATAGGAAGTCTGGCAAGGATTCTGTATGCGACGCATCTCTGTAGGATTGGATTGTCCTTTCTTAGGGGCATATTTAGTCACTGTTTCCTTACTTTTTGTTTCGCCAATCAATTGTTGAGATTTTTCATAATTATCGGCGAGCGAGGCTGTTTCTAGTATATTTACTATGGGGCAACTAATCAAATACCTATGCAAGTCTTCTGGTAAATTATTATAGAAATCCTCATGCAGGATCAATTGGGAAAGACTTTCCATAGATTTACAGTTAGAAGCTCTACACCATCTCTCAAAAGCGATTTTCTTTTCACGTGCAAAATCTACATACGACTGAATTGGCTGGCGTTTTAATGCTCTAAAAGTTTTTTGATAACTTACTGGGAGGAGATCATAAGCCTTTAGGATAGCCTTCTTAACGGAATCATAATCCACATATTTCTCAAAAGGTAACGTAGCCGTACAACTTTGAGCTTTACCAGACAACGAAGTATGTAATAAGGTTGTCCAGTGTTGTCGGGGCCAGCGCATAGCACGTGCTTGATTCTCAAAGACTTCAAAATAAGTATCTAAATCTCCTTCATTAAACCTTGGAACCATAGATGCAGCTTTTTGTATATTGAAAGAATCATTTGAGGATTCAGTACATCTTTCACTCACATTTCCTTGTTATTGTTGTCTTATATAGCGGAGCGTTTCCCTTTGAAAGTCTTCTTCATTTAATTTACGCTGAGCCTCAATTTGAGCAGTCTGTAAAATAAATAGTCTCTCTAATTTCTCAAACTGACTTTGAGAAATATGCCCCGATGGTATCGAAAATGGGGAATTGAACTGGCGGTATGTGGTATTCCTTTGGACGTGCACCTTGGTGAGGGCCAGGCTGACCATTAATAGGAATTCCTTCAGTAACGGGCGAATGCCGAACAGCGGCTGCACCCTGCAATACTTCATATCTCGACTGGTAGCTTACTTGAGAAACTAAACTTTCAGAGTCAGAATCTCCTGCTACATGGTTAGAGGCCCCTGGAAACAATTTGTTTCTAATTATTGCCCTTACGGTATTGGTTGTATAATATCTATCGTATGGTACTCCCAATTTACGAGCTATCTGCCAGCACGTTTGAAGTTTCAAGGAGTCCAGCTTTGACAATGTTAAATCTTCAAATAACTCTTTAATGTGATCTTCCATGATCAATATTTTGAGATAAATTCCCAGTATATAACTTTAATATTGTTCTTTTGATCAATGTCTTAGAACAACAGAGATCCCGGACGGGTACCCCATTTGTTGCGAATAAGAAATTTTTTTAAAGAACTTCAGAATGTGGCCTGTTACCATTTATTTCTTATGCAACAAGATTTTTGGATCCGAGTTCTTTAAAGGTCTTTTAGAGTCTAGGGGAAATAATTTCAACTGGGAAAATCCATAGAATAATATTCAAATTTATTAAGGTATTTAAATACAATACTTTATCTTCTCTTTGTAGTTAATTTAACTACTGACTACTTGCCAGTCTGTTGACGTGTCATCAGGTTGGATCAGCTGAGCCACGTCAGCCAGCCGGACATAAACAATTGAACAATTCACCGGATGGTTCCGAGACTTAAACTCTATATACACAAGAAATCCTACCTAACCATAATAGTAAAATAATAGTGATAATTACAAAATAGTGATAATAACGATAATAGTGATAATAACAATAATAGTGATAATACCATGGTATTTTTCATATATTAACAGATAATATAACGCCGAAAGTCTCTATTTTAGCTATAAACGGGGACTTTCGCGCTATAATATTAAGTGATGAACATATGCTCTTACAATATTTAAATAACACAGGATGACCAATTTCAAAGATATAACAAGCATACCTCGAGTGATAGAGTTAATTTTTTCTAGACACAGGTTTGGATCCATGTTACTTAGGATATCTTTCCAGCTTATTTCATTTAGAACCTGGTTGACTTGGCCCCACCTAATGTTTTTGTTACTGAAGATGAATTTGGTGAAGGTTCCCTCGTGACTGATCACATTTTATTGGTCTGGGGCCCCGTGCATACATGCTTGAACCTTTATTATGTTATCTAAGAATATTGTTTATGATATCGTAATATTTCATATCATATCATCATTGTTTGTGAAGATGAGGCCCAGTGTATTCTCCAGTCTGTAGGCTCTATTTATTTAAGTTTAAGGTAAATTCGTGCAGAGATTTAATAGCTCATGTGTGTGTGAATTTTTTTCTCAGCTGCCTCCTGGCGTTATCTCTGCTGCAGTATTATTTATTACATTCCTCCATTTTAGGTGTCATAGGTTGAAATCCTCCAGCAGCAAGTATTTGGGGCAGGAGCTGGAAAATTTTCCAGACAGTGGTCGATTTTTTATGTACAAGTCTTTACCTGGAGTTTACCTGGAGAGAGTTCCGGGGGTCAACGCCCCCGCGGCCCGGTCTGTGACCAGGCCTCCTGGTGGATCAGAGCCTGATCAACCAGGCTGTTGCTGCTGGCTGCACGCAAACCAACGTACGAGCCACAGCCCGGCTGGTCAGGAACCGACTTTAGGTGCTTGTCCAGTGCCAGCTTGAAGACTGCCAGGGGTCTATTGGTAATCCCCCTTATGTATGCTGGGAGGCAGTTGAACAGTCTCGGGCCCCTGACACTTATTGTATGGTCTCTTAACGTGCTAGTGGCACCCCTGCTTTTCATTGGGGGGATGTTGCATCGTCTGCCAAGTCTTTTGCTTTTGTTGTGAGTGATTTTCGTGTGCAAGTTCGGTACTAGTCCCTCTAGGATTTTCCAGGTGTATATAATCATGTATCTCTCGTGCCTGCATTCCAGGGAATACAGGTTCAGGAACTTCAAGCGCTCCCAGTAATTGAGGTGTTTTATCTCCGTTATGCACGCTGTGAAGGTTCTCTGTACATTTTCTAGGTCAGCAATTTCACCTGCCTTGAAAGGTGCTGTTAGTGTGCAGCAATATTCCAGCCTAGATAGAACAAGTGACCTGAAGAGTGTCATCATGGGCTGGGCCTCCCTAGTTTTGAAGGTTCTCATTATCCATCCTGTCATTTTTCTAGCAGATGCGATTGATACAATGTTATGGTCCTTGAAGGTGAGATCCTCTGACATGATCACTCCCAGGTCTTTGACGTTGGTGTTTCGCTCTATTTTGTGGCCAGAATTTGTTTTGTACTCTGATGAAGATTTAATTTCCTCGTGTTTACCATATCTGAGTAATTGAAATTTCTCATCGTTGAACTTCATATTGTTTTCTGCAGCCCACTGAAAGATTTGGTTGATGTCTGCCTGGAGCTTTGCAGTGTCTGCAATGGAAGACACTGTCATGCAGATTCGGGTGTCATCTGCAAAGGAAGACACGGTGCTGTGGCTGACATCCTTGTCTATGTCGGATATGAGGATGAGGAACAAGATGGGAGCGAGTACTGTGCCTTTAAATTTACAAAAAAAAAAAAAAGAGGTAGCCTAATGAACAATAATAAAATTTTGTATTAATACTTTGAATTGATTAAGTGATATTCACTTCAGCGGGATTTCTTAAGTAGTTTCAGACTGACTGAAGTCTTTAGTTTATAGAAAAGTGTGAAGAGAGATGTAACTGAACCATGGCCAACCCTAGGGTCGGGGCCAGCCACGAGGTCATGAGGCTGTTCTACATACAGGCCGTACACTCGATCATGGACTACGGAGCACTTACCCTGGTTTACACCAGGCCTACAAACATCAAGTGTCTCTGTATTGTCCAGATCACAGCTGTACGGGCCATGCTCTGGGGACCTAGGTGGGCTAATGCAGGGACTCTGAACTTCGAGGCCCAGCTGCAGTCCCCTGAGGACATAAGAACATAAGAAAGAAGGAACACTGCAACAGGCCTACTGACCCAGGTCCATGCCACCCCCTTCCGGCCTAGAACAATGACCACATAGTCAGGTCACTTCCACTTAAGGAATGAGCACGGCACCAGACCTGGTAGCCCAAGCTAGTCAGGTCCAATTCACACAAACCCACACCTACTCTGGTCCCCTCACCCTCAGTACACCTACTGCAGTCTTATCTGGTCTTCGTGTGTCTGTCTGCTCAAACCCCACAGATCGACTAAAACCTACGTTTCCCCAGAATATCATTGGCAAGATTACAAAATCGTAATGATACGATTACAAACAAACCATACCACGGGCGGGGTTAGAACCCACGATCAGAGAGTCTCAAAACTCTAGAGTCTCGAGTTTTGAGACTCGCTGATCGCGGGTTCTAGACCGTTGCGTTAGCCACTGGGCCAGCTAGCTACGATGAGATTCATCCAACTAGGTATATTTTATCGAGAGTCATGTTGACGACTTTGAGGAGACTTGAGCTAGAGTTTGTTATTGCCACGCTAGCTGGAGATTCGTCTGTAAAAACTTGCATTTGAGGTCACAGTGGTGCCTATGCTAACATTCCTATGGTGTATAAATATACCTTGTTGGATGAATCTTATTGTGGCTAACTGGCCCAGTTTACCTGGAGTTTACCTGGAGAGAGTTCCGGGGGTCAACGCCCCCGCGGCCCGGTCTGTGACCAGGCCTCATGGTGAATCAAGGCCTGATCAACCAGGCTGTTACTGCTGGCTGCACACAATCCAACATACGAGCCACAGCCCGGCTGGTCAGGTACCGACTTTAGATGCTTGTCCAGTGCCTGCTTGAAGACAGCCATGGGTCTATTGGTAATCCGCCTTATGTATGCTGGGAGGCAGTTGAACAGTCTTGGGCCCCTGGCATTTATTGTGTTTTCTCTTAACGTGATAGTGACACCCCTGCTTTTCATTGGGGGAAGTTGCATCGTCTGCCGAGTCTTTTGCTTTCGTAGGGAGTGATTTTCGTGTGCAAGTTTGGTACTAGTCCCTCTAGGATTTTCCAGGTGTATATAATCATGTATCTCTCCCGCCTGCATTCCAGGGAGTACAGGTTCAGGAACCTCAAGCGCTCCCAGTAATTGAGGTGTTTTATCTCCGTTATGCATGCCGTGAAGGTTCTCTGCACATTTTCTAGGTTAGCAGTTTCACTTGCCTTGAAAGGTGCTGTTAGTGTGCAGCAATATTCCAGCCTAGATAGAACAAGCGACCTGAAGATTGTCATCATGGGCTTGGCATCCCTAGTTTTGAAGGTTCTCATTATCCATCCTGTCATTTTTCTAGCAGATGCGATTGATACAATGTTATGGTCCTTGAAGGTGAGATCTTCCGACATGACCACTCCCAGGTCTTTGACGTTAGTTTTCCGCTCAATTGTGTGGTTGAAATTTGTTTTATACTCTGATGAAGTTTTAATTTCCTAACGTTTATCATATCGGAGTGGATGAAATTTCTCATCGTTGAACTTCATATTGCTTTCTTCAGCCCATTGAAAGACTTGGTTGATGTCCGCTTGGAGCCTTGCAGTATTTGCAATGAAAGACACTGTCATGCAGATTCGGGTGTCATCTGCAAAGGAAGACACGGTGCTGTGTCTTACATCCCTGTCTATGTCAGAAATGAGGATGAGAAACAAGATGGGAGCGAGTACTGTGCCTTGCGGAACAGAGCTTTTCACCGTAGCAGCCTCAGACTTTACTCTGTTGACTACTACTCTTTGTGTTCTATTTGTCAGGAAATTATAGATCCATCTACCAGTTTTTCCTGTTATTCCTTTAGTACGCATTTTGTGTGCTATTACGCCATGGTCACACTTGTCGACGGCTTTCGCAAAGTCTGTGTATATTACATCTGCATTCTTTTTGTCTTCTAGTGCATCTAGGACCTTGTCGTAGTGATCCAGTAGTTGGAACAGACAGGAGCGACCAGCTCTAAACCCATTCTCCCTGGGTTGCATAACTGATGGGTATTTAGATGGGTGGCGATCTTGCTTCTTAGGACCCTTTCAAAGATTTTTATGATATGGGATGTTAGCGCTAACGGTCTGTAGTTCTATGCTATTGCTTGACTGCCCCTTTGTGGAATGGGGCTATGTCTGTTGTTTTTAGTAACTGTGGGACGACCCCAGTGTCCACGCTCCCTCTCCACAGGATGTTAAAAGCACATGATAGGGGCTTCTTGCAGTTCTAGGTGAACACGGAGTTCCATGAGTCTGGCATCTGGCACTGGGGCAGAGTGCATGGGCATGTCATTTATCGCCTGTTCGAAGTCATTTGGCGTGAGGATAACGTCAGATAGTCTTGTGTTTACCAAATTCTGTGGCTCTCTCATAAAAAATTCATTTAGATCTTCGACTCTCAGTCTGGTTAGTGGCTTACTAAAAACTGAGTCATATTGGGACTTGAGTAGCTCACTCATTTCCTTGCTGTCATCTGTGTAGGACCCATCTTGTTTAAGTAGGGGCCCAATACTGGATGTTGTTCTCGATTTGGCATAAGAAAAGAAATACTTTGAGTTTCTTTTGAGTTCATTTATGGCTTTTAGCACTTCCTACGATTCCTGACTCCTATAAGATTCCTTTAGCTTTAGTTCGATGTTTGCTATTTCTCTGACCAGTGTCTCCCTACGCATTGCAGATATATTGGCTGCTTTTAGCCGCTCTGTTATTCTTTTCCATCGCCTGTAAAGGGAGCGCCTGTCTCTTTCTATTTTACATCTACTCTTCCTTTTTCTTAAAGGAATATGCCTTGAGCATACATCGAGTGCCACAGAGTTAATCTGTTCTAGGCATAAGTTGAGGACTGTGTTGCTTAGTCTATCTTCCCAGCTTATATCATTTAGAACTTGGTTTACTTGGTCCCACTTTATGTTCTTGTTACTAAAGTTGAATTTGGTGAAGGCTAAGTCGTGACTAATCTCATTTTGTCGGTCTGGGGCTCCGCACATACATATCTGAACCTCGATTATGTTGTGATCTGTTGTGACCATGGCTAACGCGACGGTCTGAAGTTTTGAGACTGATCGCGGGTTCTAACCCCGCCCGTGTTATGGTTTCTGTAAATAATATTTGCCTATATTAAATGCCTAATCCTACCTATGTTAAGGTCCTAGGACTACATTAATAATATCTATGGTTACTTCTCTAATTCTAATAATAGTTATTAACTGTATAAACCTACCTAAACATTCCTTGAAGGATAAATATATCAAATAATATGTACATTCTCTTCTTTTAAGTGTATGTGTGCGTACTCACCTAGTTGAGGTTGCAGGGGTCTTCTTGCGGTCCAAGAAGATGCAATCAACACACCCCTCTCTCTCGTGTATACTTCTGTTACTTTATCATAAAACTTCAGAAGGTTTGCGGCAGGATTTGCCTTCCATAAATCCGTGCTGGTTGGCGTTTATACTCTTGTTCCGTTCCAGGTGCTCCACCACTCTCCTCCTGATAATCTTCTCCATAACTTTACATACTATACACGTCAGTGACACAGGTCTATAGCTTAATGCCTCTTTTCTGTCTCCTCTTTTGAAAATGGGAACTACATTTGCTGTCTTCCATACCTTAGGTAGTTGCCCAGTTTCCAGGGATGTGTTGAAGATTGTGGTAAGTGGCACACACAGCATATCCGCTCCCTCTCTAAGGACCCATGGGGAGATGTTGTCTGGTTCCATTGCCTTTGAGGTATCGATGTCCCTTAGCAGCTTCTTCACCTCCTCTGTGTGTGTGTGTGTACTCACCTATTTGTACTCACCTATTTGTGGTTGCAGGGGTCGATTCACAGCTCCTGGCCCCGCCTCTTCGCTGATTGCTACTAGGTCCTCTCTCTCCCTGCCCCATGAGCTCTATCATACCTCGCCTTAAAACTATGTATGGTTCCCGCCTCCACTACGTCACTTTCTAAGCTATTCCACGGCCTGACTACTCTATGACTGCAGAAATACTTCCTAACATCCCTTTGATTCATCTGAGTCTTCAACTTCCAATTGTGACCTCTTGTGTCTGTGTCCTTCTCTGAACATCCTGTCTTTGTCCACCTTGTCTATTCTGTGCAGTATTTTATATGTCGTTATCATGTCTCCCCTGACCCTCCTGTCCTCCAGTGTCGTCAGGCCGATTTCCCTCACCCTTTCTTCGTAGGATAATCCCCATAGCTCTGGGACTAGTCTTGTTGCAAACCTTTGCACTTTCTCTAATTTCTTGACGTGCTTGACTAGGTGTGGATTCCAAACTGGTGCTGCATACTCCAGTATGGGCCTGACCGTAAATGGTATACAGAGTCTTAAACGAATCCTTACTGAGGTATCGGAACGCTATCCGTAGGTTTGCAAGGCGCCCGTATGCTGCAGCAGTTATCTGATTGATGTGCACCTCAGGAGATATGCTCGGTGTTATACTCACCCCCAGATCTTTTTCCTTGAGTGAGGTTTGCAGTCTTTGGCCATCTAAACTATATTGTGTCTGCGGTCTTCTTTGCCCTTCCCAAATCTTCATGACTTTGCATTTGACAGGGTTAAAACTCAAGGGGCCAGTTGCTGGACCAGGCTTGTAGCCTGTCCAGGTCTCTTTGTAGTCCTGCCGATCCTCATCCGATTTGATTCTTCTCATTAACTTCTCATCATCTGCCCAAAAAAGGACACTTCTGAGTCTATCCCTTCCATTATGTCATTCATGTGTGTGTGTGTGTGTGTGTGTGTACTCGCCTATTTGTACTCACCTATTTGTGGTTGGCAGGGGTCGAATCACAACTCCTGGCCCCGCCTCTTCGCTGATTGCTACAGGTCCTCTCTCTCCCTGCCCCATAGCTCTACAACCCCCTTTAAAAATATTAGGGGGGGGGGGGG
>NC_069439.1:206202-267765 GCF_026875155.1 Cherax quadricarinatus | reverse complement strand
AGGGGGGGGGGGCGCCTGTGACAAGCGGGGTTCCACAGGGGTCAGTCCTAGGCCCTGTGCTTTCTTGGTAACGTGAACGAAAACGGAAAGGGATAACTAAAAGTGTGTTGTTTGCAGACGATGTAAAGTTAATGAAAAATCGAATCGACGAGGTCAGGCAGGACTACAAAGAGATCTGGACAGGTACAAGCCTGGTCCAGCAACTGGCTCTTAAATTTTTAAACCCTGCCAAATGCAAAGTCATGAAGTTTGGGGGAAGGGCAAAGAAGACCGCAGACACAATATAGTTTAGATGGCCAAAGACTGCAAACCTCACTCAAGGAAAAAGATCTGGGGTGAGTATAATACCGAGCATATCTCCTGAGGCGCACATCAATCAGATAACTGCTGCAGCATACGGGCGCCTGGCAAACCTACGGATAGCGTTCCGATACCTCAGTAAGGATTCGTTTAAGACTCTGTACACCATCTATGTCAGGCCCATACTGGAGTATGCAGCACCAGTTTGGAATCCACACCTAGTCAAGCAATCAAGAAATTAGAGAAAGTGCAAAGGTTTGCAACAAGACTAGTCCCAGAGCTACGGGGATTGTCCTATGAAGAAAGGTTGAGGGAAATCGGCCTGACGACACTGGAGGCCAGGAGGGTCAGGGAGACATGATAACGACATATAAAATACTGCGCGGAATAGACGAGGTGGACAAAGACGGGATGTTCCAGAGATGGGACACAGACACAAGAGGTCACAATTGGAAGTTGAAGACTCAGATGAATCAAAGGGATGTTAGGAAGTATTTCTTCAGTCATAGAGTAGTCAGGCCATGGAATAGCCTAGAAAGTGATGTGGTGGAGGCAGGAACCATACATAGTTTTAAGGCGAGGCATGATAGAGCTCATGGGGCAGGGAGAGAGAGGACCTAGTAGCAATCAGCGAAGAGGTGGGGCCAGGAGCTGTGAATCGACCCCTGCAACCACAAATAGGTGAGTACAAATAGGTGAGTACACACACACACACACACACACACACACACACACACACACACACACACACACACACACATGAACGACATAATGGAAGGGATAGACTCAGAAGTGTCCTTGTTTGCAGATGATGAGAAGTTAATGAGAAGAATCAAATCGGATGAGGATCAGGCAGGACTACAAAGAGACCTGGACAGGCTACAAGCCTGGTCCAGCAACTGGCTCCTTGAATTTAATCCTGCCAAATGCAAAGTCATGAAGATTGGGGAAGGGCAAAGAAGACCGCAGACACAATATAGTTTAGATGGCCAAAGACTGCAAACCTCACTCAAGGAAAAAGATCTGGGGGTGAGTATAACACCGAGCATATCTCCTGAGGTGCACATCAATCAGATAACTGCTGCAGCATACGGGCGCCTGACAAACCTACGGATAGCGTTCCGATACCTCAGTAAGGATTCGTTTAAGACTCTGTATACCATTTACGTCAGGCCCATACTGGAGTATGCAGCACCAGTTTGGAATCCACACCTAGTCAAGCACGTCAAGAAATTAGAGAAAGTGCAAAGGTTTGCAACAAGACTAGTCCCAGAGCTATGGGGATTATCCTACGAAGAAAGGTTGAGGGAAATCGGCCTGACGACACTGGAGGACAGGAGGGTCAGGGGAGACATGATAACGACATATAAAATACTGCGCAGAATAGACAAGGTGGACAAAGACAGGATGTTCCAGAGAAGGGACACAGACACAAGAGGTCACAATTGGAAGTTGAAGACTCAGATGAATCAAAGGGATGTTAGGAAGTATTTCTGCAGTCATAGAGTAGTCAGGCCGTGGAATAGCTTAGAAAGTGACTGTTGTGATAGAAACACAGGCCTTATCTCTAGGCTTTATTGAACATAGAATCTTCATAGTACTTCTGCAACAACAAAATATAATGACTAGTACATCTAATAATGGCTTCTACAGGGATGGTGATGTCTTGCATATGTCAAGAGAAAAGTTATAACTACAGGCCACATATTTAAACTCACCATGTAATCTGCATCGCTGATAAATGGATAAAGTAGGAGAGAATCACACACCATGTGTTAGTGCCCATGACACACACACCAAACTGTTGTTGTTGTTAAGGGCCCCTAGAGGTGGTGCAGTATTATCCTGCTGCTGCTCCCCACAGGACCAGTATCACTACAGTGACGTAGTGGAGGCGGGAACCATACATAGTTTTAAGGCGAGGTATGATAGAGCTCATGGGGCAGGGAGAGAGAGGACCTAGTAGCAATCAGCGAAGAGGTGGGGCCAGGAGCTGTGAATCGACCCCTGCAACCACAAATAGGTGAGTACAAATAGGTGAGTACACACACACACACACAGAGGAGGTGAAGAAGCTGCTAAGGGACATCGATACCTCAAAGGCAATGGAACCAGACAACATCTCCCCGTGGGTCCTTAGAAAGGGAGCGGATATGCTGTGTGTGCCACTTACCACAATCTTCAACACATCCCTGGAAACTGGGCAACTACCTAAGGTATGGAAGACGGCAAATGTAGTTCCCATTTTCAAAAGAGGAGACAGAAAAGAGGCATTAAACTATAGACCTGTGTCACTGACGTGTATAGTATGTAAAGTTATGGAGAAGATTATCAGGAGGAGAGTGGTGGAGCACCTGGAACGGAACAAGAGTATAAACGCCAACCAGCATGGATTTATGGAAGGCAAATCCTGCCACAAACCTTCTGAAGTTTTATGATAAAGTAACAGAAGTATACACGAGAGAGAGGGGTGTGTTGATTGCATCTTCTTGGACCGCAAGAAGACCCCTGCAACCTCAACTAGGTGAGTACGCACACATACTTTTTTTTCAAATTCAAATTCAAATTCAAAGTTTATTCTCTATAAGGATTACAATGCTGAGTTTACAGAAATTTGGTTATTGTTTGGTTTACATGTAGTAAAATTGTGATTACAGAGTGTACCACTAGAACGCTTAGCATGGCTAGGCATTTCGGGCATACTTAGTTTTATTCTTAATTGTAAAATATTACAAATTATGAGGTAAGTTGGTATTATGGCTAAGTGACTAAATACTAGTTTGTGAGTTTAGCAATGTGAATGCTTTTGTTTTGGCACAGTATATAGTTTCAGAATTGGAGTATCACAGGATTCATTATTTTAAGACTGAGATTAATATTTCTGTTTCTGTTTATGGTCAAATGAGTGAGCGAGTGTAAGTGTGAACCACCAGGTGGTATTCGTGTAGTTAGTTGATGGGGTGTATCAGGGAGATAAGATGTTTTTAATGGTAGTTTTGAAGGTGATGAATGTGTCTGCAGTTCTAGAGTTCTCAGGTAGGGTATTTCAGATTTTAGGGCCTTTGACATACATTGAATTTTTGTAAAGGTTTAGTCGGACACGGGGAATGTCGTAGAGATGTTTGTTTCTGGTGTTATGCCTGTGGGTTCTGTCACAACTATCAAGAAAGCGTTTTAGGTCAAGGTTGATATTAGAGTTTATGGCCCTGTAGATATAGATTGCACAGTAGTAAGTGTGGATGTACTGAACTGGGAGTAAGTTTAGATCTTTGAAGAGTGGGGGGGGTGTGCTGCCAGGGATGGGATTTAGTGATTATTCTTACTGCAGCTTTTTGTTGGGTTATTATTGGCTTTAGGTGTGTTGCTGCAGTTGATCCCCAAGCACAAATAGCATAGGTGAGGTATGGATAAATAAGTGAGTGGTATAGTGTGAGAAGGGCATTTTGCGGCACGTAGTATCGTATCTTGGAGAGGATCCCAACCGTTTTGGATACTTTTTTTTGGCTATATGCTGGATATGGGTGCTGAAATTCAGGTTGTTGTCAAGGTATAAGCCTAGGAATTTTCCCCCATTATTTCTGGTAATTAGAGTGTTGTCGATCTCAATGTTAATTTGTGCATCTCCTGCTCTGCTACCAAACATAATATAGTAAGTTTTGTCAGTGTTAAGCGTAAGTTTATTGGCTGTCATCCAAGTCGATATTTTAATCAGCTCCTCGTTCACAATGGTGTTGAGGGTGGCAAGATTAGGGTGAGAGATGACATAAGTCGTGTCATCAGCAAAGAGAATGGGTTTCAGGTGTTGGGATACGTTTGGAAGGTCATTGATGTATATGAGGAAGAGCAGGGGACCAAGGACACTTCCCTGCGGAACTCCAGTATCAAGTGGCCGTGTTGCTGATGCTGTGTCTTTAATGGTGACGTACTGATACCTATTAGTAATGTAAGATTTGAAATAGCAAGCGCATGGCCTCTTATACCATAGTGGTCAAGTTTGTAGAGTAGGATTTCGTGGTTTACTGTGTCAAAAGCTTTTCTTAGGTCAATAAAAATTCCTAGTGGATATTCCTTATTTTCCAATGCTGTGTAAAGCAGATTAGCATTTTTATGATTGCATCATTAGTGCTTTTATTTTTCCTGAATCCAAACTGGCAGGGGTTGAGTATGTTTGAGCCGTTATAAATGAATACAGTCTCCTGTGCACGAGTTTCTCAAAGATCTTGGATAGCAATGGTAAGTTAGATATTGGCCTATAGTTGTTTAAGTCTGTAGGGTCACCACCTTTATGTATTGGTGTAACCCTTGCCATCTTGAGTAGTTTCGGGAAGGTGGTAGTCTCTATTGACTTGTTAAAAAGTAATGAAATAGCATGCGAAAGGACATGGGCCGCTCGCTTGTACAGTAATGGTGGGACATGAGACAGATTCCCCGAGTTATTTTTAAGTGACTTTATGATCTCAATGACTTCCGTGGGCTCAGTTGGTGCAAGATAGAAGGAATTAGGGAAATTTCCATCTAGGTAGTCCCGGCATGGGCATTGGTATGTGGGATTTTACTGGCGAGATTAGATCCTATGTTTGAGAAGAAGTCGTTTATCTTGTTAGCTGTGTCAGTGGGATGTAGTGGTGTTTCATTAGGTTTAGTTAGGCCAATATTCTTGGTTTTTTTCAGTTTGTGGGTCCCTAGAATCTGAGAGAGTGTTTTCCAGGTCTTTTTTATATCTCCTCTAGTGTCTGTGAATCTACTGGAGTAGTATAGTTGTTTGGCTTTTTTTATTACTTTGGTGAGAGCTGATGAATAGTGTTCAAGAGTATCTTTGTGTATTAAGCCCTGTCTATATTGCTTTTCAGAAGAGAATGTACATATTATTTGATATATTTATCCTTCAAGGAATGTTTAGGTAGGTTTATACAGTTAATAACTACTATTAGAATTAGAGAGGTAACCATATATATTTTTAATGTAGTCCTAGGACCTTAACATAGGTAGGATTAGGCATTTAATATAGGCAAATATTATTTACAGAAACCATACCACGGGCGGGGTTAGAACCCGCGATCAGTCTCAAAACTTCAGACCGTCGCGTTAGCCATGGTCACAACAGATCACAACATAATCGAGGCTCAGATATGTATGTGCGGAGCCCCAGACCGACAAAATGAGATTAGTCACGACTTAGCCTTCACCAAATTCAACTTTAGTAACAAGAAACATAAAGTGGGGACCAAGTAAACCAAGTTCTAAATGATATAAGCTGGGAAGATAGACTAAGCAACACAGTCCCCAACTTATGCCTAGAACAGATTAACTCTGTGGCACTCGATGTATGCTCAAGGCATATTCCTTTAAGAAAAAGGAAGAGTAGATGTAAAATAGAAAGAGACAGGCGCTCCCTTTACAGGCGATGGAAAAAAAATAACAGAGCGGCTAAAAGCAGCCAATATATCTGCAATGCGTAGGGAGACACTGGTCAGAGAAATAGCAAACATCGAACTAAAGCTAAAGGAATCTTATAGGAGTCAGGAATCGTAGGAAGTGCTAAAAGCCATAAATGAACTCAAAAGAAACTCAAAGTATTTCTTTTCTTATGCCAAATCGAGAACAACATCCAGTATTGGGCCCCTACTTAAACAAGATGGGTCCTACACAGATGACAGCAAGGAAATGAGTGAGCTACTCAAGTCCCAATATGACTCAGTTTTTAGTAAGCCACTAACCAGACTGAGAGTCGAAGATCTAAATGAATTTTTTATGAGAGAGCCACAGAATTTGGTAAACACAAGACTATCTGACGTTATCCTCACGCCAAATGACTTCGAACAGGCGATAAATGACATGCCCATGCACTCTGCCCCAGTGCCAGATGCCAGACTCATGGAACTCCGTGTTCACCTAGAACTGCAAGAAGCCCCTATCATGTGCTTTTAACATCCTGTGGAGAGGGAGCGTGGACACTGGGGTCGTCCCACAGTTACTAAAAACAACAGACATAGCCCCATTCCACAAAGGGGCAGTCAAGCAATAGCATAGAACTACAGACCGTTAGCGCTAACATCCCATATCATAAAAATCTTTGAAAGGGTCCTAAGAAGCAAGATCGCCACCCATCTAAATACCCATCAGTTATGCAACCCAGGGAGAATGGGTTTAGAGCAGGTCGCTCCTGTCTGTTCCAACTACTGGATCACTACGACAAGGTCCTAGATGCACTAGAAGACAAAAAGAATGCAGATGTAATATACACAGACTTTGCGAAAGCCGTCGACAAGTGTGACCATGGCGTAATAGCACACAAAATGCGTACTAAAGGAATAACAGGAAAAACTGGTAGATGGATCTATAATTTCCTGACAAATAGAACACCTGGAGTTTACCTGGAGAGAGTTTCGGGGGTCAACGCCCCCGCGGCCCGGTCTGTGACCAGGCCTCCTGGTGGATCAGCGCCTGATCAACCAGGCTGTTGCTGCTGGCTGCACGCAAACCAACGTACGAGCCACAGCCCGGCTGATCAGGAACTGACTTTAGGTGCTTGTCCAGTGCCAGCTTGAAGACTGCCAGGGGTCTGTTGGTAATCCCCCTTATGTGTGCTGGGAGGCAGTTGAACAGTCTCGGTCCCCTGACACTTATTGTATGGTCTCTTAACGTGCTAGTGACACCCCTGCTTTTCATTGGGGGGATGGTGCATCGTCTGCCAAGTCTTTTGCTTTCTTTAGTGAGTGATTTTCGTGTGCAAGTTCGGTACTAGTCCCTCTAGGATTTTCCAGGTGTATATAATCATGTATCTCTCCCTCCTGCGTTCCAGGGAATACAGGTTTAGAAACCTCAAGCGCTCCCAGTAATTGAGGTGTTTTATCTCCGTTATGCGCGCCGTGAAAGTTCTCTGTACATTTTCTAGGTCGGCAATTTCACCTGCCTTGAAAGGTGCTGTTAGAGTGCAGCAATATTCCAGCCTAGATAGAACAAGTGACCTGAAGAGTGTCATCATGGGGTTGGCCTCCCTAGTTTTGAAGGTTCTCATTATCCATCCTGTCATTTTTCTAGCAGATGCGATTGATACAATGTTATGGGCCTTGAAGGTGAGATCCTCCGACATAATCACTCCCAGGTCTTTGACGTTGGTGTTTCGCTCTATTTTGTGGCCAGAATTTGTTTTGTACTCTGATGAAGATTTAATTTCCTCATGTTTACCATATCTGAGTAATTGAAATTTCTCATCGTTGAACTTCATATTGTTTTCTGCAGCCCACTGAAAGATTTGGTTGATGTCCGCCTGGAGCCTTGCAGTGTCTGCAATGGAAGACACTGTCATGCAGATTCGGGTGTCATCTGCAAGGAAGACACGGTGCTGTGGCTGACATCCTTGTCTATGTCGGATATGAGGATGAGGAACAAGATGGGAGCTAGTACTGTGCCTTGTGGAACAGAGCTTTGGCACCGTACTGCCTCGGACTTTACTCTGTTGACGACTACTCTCTGTGTTCTGTTAGTGAGGAAATTATAGATCCATCGACCAACTTTTCCTGTTATTCCTTTAGCGCGCAATTTTGTGCGCTATTACGCCATGGTCACACTTGTCGAAGGCTTTTGCAAAGTCTGTATATATTACATCTGCATTCTTTTTGTCTTCTAGTGCATTTAGGACCTTGTCGTAGTGATCCATAGTTGAGACAGACAGGAGCGACCTGTTCTAACCCATGTTGCCCTGGGTTGTGTAACTGATGGGTTTCTAGATGGGTGGTGATCATGCTTCTTAGGACCCTTTCAAAGATTTTTATGATATGGGATGTTAGTGCTATTGGTCTGTAGTTCTTTGCTGTTGCTTTACTGCCCCCTTTGTGGAGTGGGGCTATGTCTGTTGTTTTTAGTAACTGAGGGACGACCCCGTGTCCATGCTCCCTCTCCTAGGATGGAAAAGGCTCGTGATAGGGGCTTCTTGCAGTTCTTGATGAACACAGAGTTCCATGAGTCTGGCCCTGGGGCAGAGTGCATGGGCATGTCATTTATCGCCTGTTCGAAGTCATTGGCGTCAGGATAACATCGGATAGGCTTGTGTTAATCAAATTTTGTGGCTCTCTCATAAAAAATTCATTTTGATCTTCGACTCTCAGTCTGGTTAGCGGCTTGCTAAAAACTGAGTCATATTGGGACTTGAGTAGCTCACTCATTTCCTTGCTGTCATCTGTGTAGGACCCATCTTGTTTAAGTAGGGGCCCAATACTGGACGTTGTTCTCGATTTTGATTTGGCATAGGAGAAGAAATACTTTGGGTTTCTTTCGATTTCATTTATGGCTTTTAGTTCTTCCCGCGATTCCTGACTCCTAAAGGATTCTTTTAGCTTAAGTTCGATGCTTGCTATTTCTCTGACCAGTGTCTCCCTGCGCATTTCTGATATATTGACCTCTTTTAGCCCGCTCTGTTATTCTTTTCCGTCGCCTGTAAAGGGAGCGCCTGTCTCTTTCTATTTTACATCTACTCCTCCTTTTTCTTAGAGGAATAAGCCTTGTGCATACATCGAGTGCCACCGAGTTAATCTGTTCTAGGCATAAGTTTGGGTCTGTGTTGCTTAGTATATCTTCCCAGCTTATATCGGTTAGGACTTGGTTTACTTGGTCCCACTTTATGTTTTTGTTATTGAAGTTGAATTTGGTGAATGCTCCCTCGTGACTAGTCTCATTTTGTCGGTCTGGGGCTCCACGCATACATGTCTGAACCTCAATTATGTTGTGATCTGAGTATATTGTTTTTGATATGGTGACATTTTTTATCAGATCATCATTGTTAGTGAAGATGAGGTCTAGTGTATTCTCCAGTCTAGTAGGCTCTATTATTTGCTGGTTTAAATTGAATTTTGTGCAGAGATTTAAAAGCTCGTGTGAGTGTGAGTTTTCATCAAGCTGCCTCCTGGTGTTATTACTGCAACAATATTATTTGCTATATTCCTCCATTTTAGGTGCCTTAAGTTTGAAATCCCCCAGGAGCAAGATGTTGGGTGCAGGAGCTGGAAGATTTTCCAGACAGTGGTCAATTTTTAACAGCTGTTCCTGGAATTGCTGGGATGTTGCATCCGGAGGCTTGTAGACTACCACAATGACTAGGTTTTGGTTCTCGACCTTTACTGCTAAAACTTCCACTACGTCATTTGAGGCATTAAGCAGTTCTGTGCAAACAAGTGACTCTGCAATGTACAGGCCAACCCCCCCCTTTTGCCTGTTCACTCTGTCACATCTGTATAGGTTGTAACCTGGGATCCATATTTCGTTGTCCAAGTGATCCTTTATGTGGGTCTCAGTGAAAGCCGCGAACATTGCCTTTGCCTCTGCAAGCAGTCCACGGATGAAAGGTATTTTGTTGTTTATTGCTGGCTTTAGACCCTGTATATTTGCAAAGAAGAATGTTATCGGACTGGTGGTATTGTTTGGTACTGGGGGGGATTTTTTTCCGGCATTAGTATCTGTATCTGTTGGTTTGGAGTGGAGGCCATCGACTGTGGTTCCACTCCCGGAATGACTGGATTTGGTGTACGATTTCTGCCATTTCCTGCCAGTTTTTTTTCCTTCCTGGCACTACAAAAACCTCTCCTCTTGAGTGGCTGTGGCTACCCAGGTTTTTCCCATGGCCTGGATGTTTTTGTATCTTTTTGTCCCCTTTAGATGGTATGCCTGGCAATTTAAGTTATAGCACAGTCTTTCCTGTACTGAAGAGGTACACATTTTCAGGGTGAAAAAGCTTACAGGAAGGGAGTTTTTCATTTTCCTGTTGTCATATGGGCATGACATTTTCTAGGTGGTCATAGTTGCATGTCCCATCTGTTTTTCTCCGTTTTCCCCATGCCAGAGATCCCAAAGGGCATAGTATGTGCACAGGCTTGGTTTCCGTTTGCCTTGGGTTTCTGTGACTGTATTCCTGTTGGTGCATGTTCCCCTGTCTATTCCTTCCTTAGAACAATGGAGCTCCCCAGTTTTTTTGGTAATTATCCTCATATGCTATTGGAGCCCTCTTGTTTGCTTTTCCTGCGGTATTTCTGGTTGCATTTTGGGGTTTATCTTATCTTTGACTACACTTGTTTCCCTACTATGGTCCTGTCCTCTATAGGTCATTATATGTTTTCCTTCCTGCGTATAATTCCCGACTACCTGGACAAAATCTCCAGCTTCCCATTACTGTCTCCCAGGACAATATCTCCAACTTCACCATTTCTGTCTCCCAGGACAGCACCCCAGTTTCACCATTTACTGTCTCCCAGGACAGCACTATCCAGCCCACATTTACTGCTACCAGGACATCACCTCCAGCCTACAGTTTTGACACAGGGCCCAGTATCAAGGGCAGTACCATTCAGCCCGACTTTTTATGTTCCCATCTGTGTAGAAAGCTTCCGGTTTTCTATGAAAGCACTTTGTGTTATCCTCTTTTAATACCCTTGTGATTTTTTCCACAGATTTTCCTCATTTGGGCATACCCAAAAACACTTTCTGTTTAAAACTGCTTGTAGCTAGTTTGGATTCTGCACAAGGAGCGTGACAACAAATTTCCCAAAAAAATAAACAATTTATCCATGTGGTAGCCCGTTTGTTTGACTGACCCAGACTACACACAGCTTCATAATGTTTTGAAGGGTTTTGATTTACTGCAAGTCTACTAGCAACCTTTGAATATTATTTTAATAACCTTAAATGAAGCTCTAGCTATTTGTATTTCTGTTTCTAACCCTTTTTTTTATATTGGACAGCTTACCGTCACGTTCCTGATTTTTAATGTTTGTGTTTATAAGGGCGCCTACAACCCCATCCGTTTACAGTCTGCTTTATTGTCCAACGAAACTGTTTGAAACCAGTCAAGGGTTCGGACCAGTCAAGGGGTTTGGACCAGTCGATCTGCTCTGATCAGTGGTCACTTATTTAAAACATACTGGTCGGTGATTTGAGCTAACACATGAAGGATCTACTGGAAATTATCTACCCAATAATATGTGATTGACTGATACAAAATATAACTTGCGTGTTGAAGAGCCGGTGATATCTGGCAGCTCCTACAATGACGACAGTCGACCTCTTTGTTTATCAATCGCTGTATCTGGCTTTTCTATTTTTTTTTTTCCGTCTCCACCACAATAAATGCTATATTATCACTATAGTTGACTGGTGCAAATTTTGGAGGAAGGACGCTTTTTCTGTAGTAATAATTGCTTCTCGTTGTGTATATTGCGACCGTGTAAACTACAGGTTATATGAAATTCACAGTAACGTCTCGTATTTCAAAAAAAAGAAACTAATGAAAGCACTCCACTCCACTAAAATACCATTATAATACTGGTTTGTTGCTACTAAAACACTGTATTCTGCTATTTACTGGTATCACTAGATTATATGCGAGTACACTAGCAGGCCAGGGAAAATTATTAAAAACAGCTGACCTGTGGTAAGTTTCTGGCGACTTCTGGCACCTGCCTCTATAGGCTTATCACTTCATTTACAAATTCACCTTTTTTTCAAATGACACTTTAGCCTTTTATCATCAATAACTAGGGAGCCACTGTAGTATACATATTTCACTATGTATACTCAATGCTTTCAGGGAGACTTTCTTTCCTCTGACACAACGTTTCAATTATTATATTTTTTCACACGGGAAAAAAAGGGAACCCTATGATTCCCCTCTGGCAGTAAACTCTGCAGGTAATGCACACTAATTCTCCTTTTTTGACTCAGTATATAATGTTTTCCGCCCAAGATTGGTTCCAGGCGCTAGAGGGATGTATCGTATAGGATTGATGACACAAATTAAAGTTCTAGCACGTAAGAGCGACCGTGAAAACACCAGAAAGCCGGGAGCACAACAAGGCACGCTGACGGTAACTATGGTAGTAGTCAACAGAGTAAAGTCTGAGGCTGCTACGGTGAAAAGCTCTGTTCCGCAAGGCACAGTACTCGCTCCCATCTTGTTTCTCATCCTCATATCTGACATAGACAGGGATGTAAGACACAGCACCGTGTCTTCCTTTGCAGATGACACCCGAATCTGCATGACAGTGTCTTTCACTGCAAATACTGCAAGCCTCCAAGGGGACATCAACCAAGTCTTTCAATGGGCTGAAGAAAGCAATATGAAGTTCAACGATGAGAAATTTCATCCACTCCGATATGATAAACGTTAGGAAATTAAAACTTCATCAGAGTATAAAACAAATTTCAACCACACAATTGAGCGGAAAACTAACGTCAAAGACCTGGGAGTGGTCATGTCGGAAGATCTCACCTTCAAGGACCATAACATTGTATCAATCGCATCTGCTAGAAAAATGACAGGATGGATGATGAGAACCTTCAAAACTAGGGATGCCAAGCCCATGATGACAATCTTCAGGTCGCTTGTTCTATCTAGGCTGGAATATTGCTGCACACTAACAGCACCTTTCAAGGCAAGTGAAACTGCTAACCTAGAAAATGTGCAGAGAACCTTCACGGCATGCATAACGGAGATAAAACACCTCAATTACTGGGAGTGCTTAAGTTCCTGAACCTGTACTCCCTGGAATGCAGGCGGGAGAGATACATGATTATATACACCTGGAAAATCCTAGAGGGACTAGTACCAAACTTGCACACGAAAATCACTCCCTACGAAAGCAAAAGACTCGGCAGACGATGCAACTTCCCCCAATGAAAAGCAGGGGTGTCACTATCACGTTAAGAGAAAACACAATAAATGCCAGGGGCCCAAGACTGTTCAACTGCCTCCCAGCATACATAAGGGGGATTACCAATAGACCCATGGCTGTCTTGAAGCAGGCACTGGACAAGCATCTAAAGTCGGTACCTGACCAGCCGGGCTGTGGCTCTCGTATGTTGGATTGTGTGCAGCCAGCAGTAACAGCCTGGTTGATCAGGCCTTGATCCACCATGAGGCCTGGTCACAGACCGGGCCGCGGGGGCGTTGACCCCCAGAACTCTCTCCAGGTAAACTCCAGGTAAACTCCAGGTAAACTGGGCCAGTTAGCCACAATTAGATTCATCCAACAAGGTATATTTATACACCATAGGAATGTTAGCATAGGCACCACTGTGATCTCAAATGCAAGTTTTTACAGACGAATCTCCAGCTAGCGTGGCAATAACAAACTCTAGCTCAAGTCTCCTCAAAGTCGTCAACATGACTCTCGATAAAATATACCTAGTTGGATGAATCTCATCGTAGCTAGCTGGCCCAGTGGCTAACGCAACGGTCTAGAACCCGCGATCAGCGAGTCTCAAAACTCGAGACTCTAGAGTTTTGAGACTCTCTGATCGTGGGTTCTAACCCCGCCCGTGGTATGGTTTGTTTGTAATCGTATCATTACGATTTTGTAATCTTGCCAATGATATTCTGGGGAAACGTAGGTTTTAGTCGATCTGTGGGGTTTGAGCAGACAGACACACGAAGACCAGATAAGACTGCAGTAGGTGTACTGAGGGTGAGGGGACCAGAGTAGGTGTGGGTTTGTGTGAATTGGACCTGACTAGCTTGGGCTACCAGGTCTGGTGCCGTGCTCATTCCTTAAGTGGAAGTGACCTGACTATGTGGTCATTGTTCTAGGCCGGAAGGGGGGTGGCATGGACCTGCTTCGCATGGGTCAGTAGGCCTGTTGCAGTGTTCCTTCTTTCTTATGTTCTTATGTCCTCAGGGGGCTGCAGCTGGGCCTCGAAGTTCAGAGTCCCTGCATTAGCCCACCTAGGTCCCCAGAGCATGGCCCGTACAGCTGTGATCTGGACAATACAGAGACACTTGATGTTTGTAGTCCTGGTGTAAACCAGGGCAAGTGCTCCGTAGTCCATGATCGAGTGTACGGCCTGTATGTAGAACAGCCTCATGACCTCGTGGCTGGCCCCGACCCTAGGGTTGGCCATGGTTCAGTTACATCTCTCTCACACTTTCTATAAACTAAAGACTTCCAGTCAGTCTGAAACTACTTAAGAAATCCCGCTGAAGTGAATATCACTTAATCAATTCAAAGTATTAATACAAAATTTTATTATTGTTCATTAGGCTACCTCTTTTTTTTTTTGTAAATTTAAAGGCACAGTACTCGCTCCCATCTTGTTCCTCATCCTCATATCCGACATAGACAAGGATGTCAGCCACAGCACCGTGTCTTCCTTTGCAGATGACACCCGAATCTGCATGACAGTGTCTTCCATTGCAGACACTGCAAAGCTCCAGGCGGACATCAACCAAATCTTTCAGTGGGCTGCAGAAAACAATATGAAGTTCAACGATGAGAAATTTCAATTACTCAGATATGGTAAACACGAGGAAATTAAATCTTCATCAGAGTACAAAACAAATTCTGGCCACAAAATAGAGCGAAACACCAACGTCAAAGACCTGGGAGTGATCATGTCGGAGGATCTCACCTTCAAGGACCATAACATTGTATCAATCGCATCTGCTAGAAAAATGACAGGATGGATAATGAGAACCTTCAAAACTAGGGAGGCAAAGCCCATGATGACACTCTTCAGGTCACTTGTTCTATCTAGGCTGGAATATTGCTGCACACTAACAGCACCTTTCAAGGCAGGTGAAATTGCTGACCTAGAAAATGTACAGAGAACCTTCACAGTGTGCATAACGGAGATAAAACACCTCAATTACTGGGAGCGCTTGAAGTTCCTGAACCTGTATTCCCTGGAACGCAGGCGCGAGAGATACATGATTATATACACCTGGAAAATCCTAGAGGGACTAGTACCGAACTTGCACACGAAAATCACTCACAACAAAAGCAAAAGACTTGGCAGACGATGCAACATCCCCCCAATGAAAAGCAGGGGTGCCACTAGCACGTTAAGGACCATACAATAAGTGTCAGGGGCCCGAGACTGTTCAACTGCCTCCAGCATACATAAGGGGGATTACCAATAGACCCTGGCAGTCTTCAAGCTGGCACTGGACAAGCACCTAAAGTCGGTTCCTGACCAGCCGGGCTGTGGCTCGTACGTTGGTTTGCGTGCAGCCAGCAGCAACAGCCTGGTTGATCAGGCTCTGATCCACCAGGAGGCCTGGTCACAGACCGGGCCGCGGGGGCGTTGACCCCCGGAACTCTCTCCAGGTAAACTCCAGGTAAAGACTTGTACATAAAAAATCGACCACTGTCTGGAAAATTTTCCAGCTCCTGCCCCAAATATCTTGCTGCTGGAGGATTTCAACCTATGACACCTAAAATGGAGGAATGTAATAAATAATACTGCAGCAGAGATAACCCCAGGAGGCAGCTGAGAAGAAAATTCACACACACATGAGCTATTAAATCTCTGCACGAAATTTACCTTAAACTAATAAATAATAGAGCCTACAAGACTGGAGAATACACTGGGCCTCATCTTCACAAACAATGATGATATGATATGAAATATTACTATATCATAAACAATATTCTCAGATAACATAATAAAGGTTCAGGCATGTATGCACGGGGCCCCAGACCAATAAAATGTGATCAGTCACGAGGGAACCTTCACCAAATTCATCTTCAGTAACAAAAACATTAGGTGGGGCCAAGTCAACCAGGTTCTAAATGAAATAAGCTGGAAAGATATTCTAAGTAACATGGATCCAAACCTGTGTCTAGAAAAAATTAACTCATCACTCATGAGCTGTTACTCTGTCCACCCTTAATTGTTGATCACGCATTTGTAGGTGACGCCCTTGTCAGTACCTGCTGCAGTTGGTGTGAAGTGGTGCTGTCACACCTCGGCTGACAACTTAGGTGCACTGTGATCGTCAAGTGATGGCGGTTGTCTGAGCCCGAGGATAAATACTGTGGGCATCGAGCTACTTAAGGGGAACGATAACGCCCAGTTTGCGCAAGTCTTATGCAAAGATATACGGGAGACTTATGGGAGCAAGTAGGACTTTATGGTGTAGCATGAACGGAGGGGACAACGAATTTTCGTCAAAACTGCTATCAGCAACGGTTTATGAATCGTTAGTCCACCAGGTTTCAGGAGTGAGTCTTAAACGTCATCACCAGCTGTACTGTAAGAATGATAGATGTTCACGGTATTATACGTGGATCAGTTACGCAAACGTTCCCTTTGGGGCGGACGTGGCGGTTTATAGAACGTTTTTGAGAAGTATGGGACGGTGCATTATGTCAACATGGTACGTGGGCGGCAGAGCCTATTTGGTTTCAGAGGTTTTTTTCAACTCAAAATGACTTGAGGCACCCAATTCTCCTATGTGTACCTACAAGATTTCAGGACGCAGGTAATGGTAATGTACCCGGACAACGACGTACGTGCCGCCTATGTGGTGAGTATGATCACATAGCGGCGACCTGTGACAAGCGAAGACATGTGCAATTAACTACAAAGAGAAGATAAAGTATTGTATTTAAATACTTTAATAAATTTGAATATTATTCTATGGAGTTTCCCAGTTGAAATTATTTCCCCTGGACTCTAAAAGACCTTTAAAGAACTCGGATCCAAAAATCTTGTTGCATAAGAAATAAATGGTAACAGGCCACATTCTGAAGTTCTTTAAAAAATTTCTTATTCGCAACAAATGGGGTACCCGTCCGGGATCTCTGTTGTTCTAAGACATTGATCAAAAGAACAATATTAAAGTTATATACTGGGAATTTATCTCAAAATATTGATCATGGAAGATCACATTAAAGAGTTATTTGAAGATTTAACATTGTCAAAGCTGGACTCCTTGAAACTTCAAACGTGCTGGCAGATAGCCCGTAAATTGGGAGTACCATACGATAGATATTATACAGCCAATACCGTAAGGGCAATAATTAGAAACAAATTGTTTCCAGGGGGCCTCTAACTATCATGTAGCAGGAGATTCTGACTCTGAAAGTTTAGTTTCTCAAGTAAGCTACAGTCGAGATATGAAGTATTGCAGGGTGCAGCCGCTGTTCGGCATTCGCCCGTTACTAAAGGGAAATTTTCCTATTAATGGTCAGCCTGGCCCTCACCAAGGTGCACGTCCAAAGGAATATCCACATACCGCCAGTTCAATTCCCTCATTTTCGATACCATCGGGGCATATTTCTCAAAGTCAGTTTGAGAAATTAGAGAGACTATTTATTTTACAGACTGCTCAAATTGAGGCTCAGCGTAAATTAAATGAAGAAGACTTTCAAAGGGAAACGCTCCGCTATATAAGACAACAATAACAAGGAAATGTGAGTGAAAGATGTACTGAATCCTCAAATGATTCTTTCAATATACAAAAAGCTGCATCTATGGTTCCAAGGTTTAATGAAGGAGATTTAGATACTTATTTTGAAGTCTTTGAGAATCAAGCACGTGCTATGCGCTGGCCCCGACAACGCTGGGCAACCTTATTACATACTTCGTTGTCTGGTAAAGCTCAAAGTTGTACGGCTACGTTACCTTTTGAGAAATATGTGGATTATGATTCCGTTAAGAAGGCTATCCTAAAGGCTTATGATCTCCTCCCAGTAAGTTATCAAAAAACTTTTAGAGCATTAAAACGCCAGCCAATTCAGTCGTATGTAGATTTTGCACGTGAAAAGAAAATCGCTTTGAGAGATGGTGTAGAGCTTCTAACTGTAAATCTATGGAAAGTCTTTCCCAATTGATCCTGCATGAGGATTTCTATAATAATTTACCAGAAGGACTTGCATAGGTATTTGATTATTTTGCCCCATAGTAAATATACTAGAAACAGCCTCGCTCGCCGATAATTATGAAAAATCTAAAACAATTGATTGGCGAAACAAAAAGTAAGGAAACAGTGACTAAATATGCCCCTAAGAAAGGACAATCCAATCCTACAGAGATGCGTCGCATACAGAATCCTTGCCAGACTTCCTATGATGCCTCCACGCCCATTAATAATAAATTTAGATCTAACTCTAGGAAAAGTTCAAAACCACTAAGGCATAACAGTGAGTTGAACTGCACTTATTGTAATAAGAAAGGGCATGTAAGGAAATACTGTTATTGGCTAGAGAGGGATACCAGGAACGAGCGACTTTATTTAGCAACTCAGGTAATATCTTCATCGACAACTCAAAAGAAACTGAACCCTAGTACCGAACAAGGTTCACAAGAACGATCAGTAGTCATTCTAGATGACTCAATACTAGAGCTGTTTCAGAAAAAGATATTTACTCAGCTATGAGTCCCTACTTTGCTAAAGTGAAAGTTGGAATAGACGAGACTCAATTAGTTGAAATTAATTCCTTCCGTGATACTGGAAGTTATTTAACATTGTTGAAGCAGGACATACTTCCCGTAAGTGATATGACTCGCACAAAGCTAGATGTCTTATTAGAAGCCTATGGAGGCGCCATTATAAGAGTGCCTCTTCACAGGATATACATCCAAACAAACCCAAACCTATACTGACTTTGTGTCGGTAGGTATATCCAGTGAAAATTTTCCTATTCAGGGCGTTGACTTACTCATAGGCAATGATCTAGACTATCCAGGTATAAGCCGAGAGCCTCTAGTTATTGATAATTCTACAGACATTAACTATGCCATAGAAGCTCGAAAAGAGGCTCCTACCTTATTTCCTCTCAATGTTATAACTAGAGCAATGTCTAGAGCGCCTCAAAATCCTTTATCAACTGAAGTCCTAAGTGAAGGCGAAGATTTAGGTCTCGATTTATTGTTCAGTCGATCCTTACAACCCGGATCTTCAAATCTGAAATATTCTATGATCGGCCCTTTTCAAGATTTTGATATTAAAATGCTATCGAAAGAAGATTTAATAAGGGATCAGTTCCTTGATCCATCCCTAGAGAAATTGCGAGAGATAGCTATTACAGCAGACGATGCCCAAGACCTGGACCATTGTTACTATCTTGCTAATGGTATATTAATGAGAAAGGAAAAGTCTCTTTTGTCTTCCGACGATCGTCTGTCTACCAGCAAACATCTAGTAGTGCTACCTAGCACCTTTAGAGAATTGGCCATTAGTTTCGCCCACCATAGTCCCATGGGAGGACATTTGGGAGTAAAGAAAACGCTGGGCAAAATAGCCAAGCATTTTCATTGGCCCAGAATGAAGGAGACTGTGGAAAGCTATCTAAAAGGTTGTCAAGTCTGTCAAGTGACCGGCAAACCTTCGCACACACCTCCACAGTTCCCCCCCATTCCGATTCCCGTCAGTGGTGAGCCCTTCTCACGCCTGATAATAGATTGTGTTGGTCCGTTACCCAGGACTAAACAAGGGAATCAATATCTGTTTACCATTATGGATGTCGTTACTCGATATCCAGAGGCTATCCCTTTGAGAAAAATTAATTCTCGCATCATTGTTCGAGCTTTGCAAAAAAATTTTCTCACAGGTGGGGATTCCCCGAATAATTCAATCCGATCAAGGTTCAAATTTTACCTCTAAGATGTTTCGCGATGCCTTATCTCGCCTCGGAATTAAGTCCGTATTTTCTGTTGCTTATCACCCCCAGTCGCAAGGAGCCCTCGAACGATTTCATCAAACATTAAAAATCAATGATGAGAGCGTACTGCGAGCAGTTTTCCAGAGATTGGGACGAAGGAATACCATTCCTCTTGTTCGCCTTAAGGGAAAGCGAACAAGAAAGCACTGGGTTCAGTCCATTTGAAATTTAATTTTACGGACACCAAGTACGCGGCTCCCTCGCCGTACTAAAAGATTCATGGACCGGAAATCCGAACCCTCGCTTAAAACAACTCCAACTCTAATGCAAAAGCGTTTGTCACAACTGAGGAATTAGCCTCTAAAAACTTAGCTAAGGCCCAATCCAAGATGAAGCATTGTTATGACAAACACACACGCTCTCGTTTCTTCAAACCAGGTGACAGTGTGATGCCACAGAAATTCTTACCTGGACACGCTCTTCAACCTAGATACGAAGGTCCTTTGGAAGTGATTGAGCGGCTCAATGAGGTGATTTTGTACTACAAACTCCAGGAAAGAGAAAAGCCAAACGTACTTATCACATAAACCACTTAAGGCTTACCACCCTAGTATCGTACCAGTTTCGACAGTTCTTCCTTTAGCTGAAACTGAAAATGTAAGTCTGCCCAGCATCTCTAAAGCGATAGAAGTACGTTTAAAAAATTCAGAGACATTGCAATCTCTCGATACCTTTCTTATGGACCTTGATTTGTAGAAAGCATAAGATATCAAAGACTTGATATTACGTTAGGTGTTGTACATTGGGAATTCACGACATAGATGTACAAGGAGCAAAGCCTTGCAAACAGTCACCTTATAGGGCAAGTCCACTCAAACAGGAAACATTAAACAAAGAAGTAGAATTTTTGTTGTCCCATGGACTCATAGAACGGAGTAAAAGTCCGTGGGCCTCACCCTGTATATTAGTTCCCAAGCCTGATGGAACTTCTAGAATGTGCACTGATTATTGTAAGGTTAATGCTCTCATGGTACCAGATTCAAATTCAAATTCAAAGTTTATTCTCTATAAGGATTACAATGCTGAGTTTACAGAAATTTGGTTATTGTTTGGTTTACATGTAGTAAAATTGTGATTACAGAGGGTACCACTATAACGCTTAGCATGGCTAGGAGCATTCGGGGCAACTTAGTTTTTATTCTTAATTGTCAAATATTACAAATTATGAGGGTAAGTTGCGGTATTATGCCTAATGACTAAATACTAGTTTGTGAGTTTTAGCAATGTGAATGCTTGTTTGTTAATGGCACAGTATATTAGTTTTCAGTATTGGGAGTCTATCAAAGGATTCATTATTTTAAGATCTAGAATAATATTTCTGTTTATGGTCAAATGAGTGAAGCGAGTTAAGTGTGATACCACCAGGTGGTATTTCGTGTAGTAGTTGATGGGTGATCAGGGAATAAGAAGTTTTTGCTAATGGTAGTTTTGAAGGTGCTGAATGTGTCCTGCAGTTCCTAGAGTTTCTCAGGTAGGGTAGTCCATATTATAGGGCTCTTTGACACATACATTGAATTTTTGTAAAGGAGTATAGTCGACACGGGGAATGTCGTAGAGGATGTTTGTTCTGTGTTATGCCTGTGGGTTCTGTCACAACTATCAAGAAACGTTTTTAGGTCAAGGTTGATATTATAGTTTAAGGCCCTGTTGGGATAAAGATTGCACAGTAAGTAAGTTGGATGTAATGAACTGGGAGTAGTTTAGATCTTTGAATAGTGGGGGGGTGTGTTGCCAGGGATGGGATTTAGTGATTATTCTTACTGCAGCTTTTTTTTTGTTGAGGATTACTTATTGGCTTTATGGTGTGTGCGCTACAGTTGATCCCCAAGCACAATAGCATAAGGTTGAGGTAGTGATACAAATGAGTGTTATAGTGAGAAAGGGCATTTTGGCGGACATGTAGTAATCGAATCTTGGAGAGGATCCCAACCGTTTTATAGCACTGCCCCCATACACCACTCACATACTCTGTACAGGCACTCTAGAGAAGGGTGCTGAAATTCAGTGTTTGTTTTGTCAAGGGTATAAGTCCTTGCTCAATAATAGGCTCTACACTCGGACCCTTTACTCCCACAAACCAATCCCCCATTGGGCTTTTTCGGTACATGTATCTATCTATATGGAGTATAGCGTTACCAACATAAATTACTTTCTTTATCGCATAATGTTTTGGTCATTTAGCACATGCGTCTCATTTGGTGGCGTCCAAAACTCTCGCACAACCATCCATACAGGTTAGAGAAACAGTTGACTGCGCTATAGATTTTTTATATTATAATCTAATCGCTACAATATCAGCGTTAAACGATTTTTTTTAATATGTGTTGTATGTGTGTGAGAGTTTTTTTGTGGATGTAATAATTGAGAAATATTTTTAATCAGATACGATTTATATATGGTGTTGAGGTGGCAAATTGGGGTGAGATTACATATGTCGTGTCATCAGCATAGAGAATGGGTTTCTAGGTGTTGGGATACGTTGGAAGGCCATTGATTGTATAAGGAAGAGCAGGGACCCAAGGACTCCCCTGCGAACTCCAAGTTCAAGTGGCCGGTTGCTGAGGCTTGTCTTTTAAATGGTGAACGTACTGATACCTATTAGTAAGTAAGATTGGAAATAAGCAAAGCGCATGGGCCTCTTAAACCGTAGTGGTTCAAGTTTTGTGGAGTAGGATTTCGTGTTTACTGTGTCAAAAGCTTTCTTTAGGTCAATAAAAATTCTAGTGGATATTCCTTATTTTCCCAATGCTGTGTAAAGCAGATCTAGAATTTATGATTGCCTCATTAGTGCTTTTATTTTTCCTGAATCCAAAACTGGCAGGGTTAGTAATGTTTTTGTGCCGTTATAAATAATACAGTCTCCTGTGCACGATTTTCTCAAAAATATTTGGATAGCCAATGGTAAGTATAGATATTGGCCTATAGTTGTTTAAGTCTGGTAGGGTCACTATCATTTATTATTGGTGTAACCCTTGCCATCTTGAGTAGTTTCGGTGAAGGTGCTAGTCTCTATTGACTTGTTAAAATTAATGAAATATGCATGCGAAGGACATGGGTCGCTCGCATTGTACAGTAATGTGGGACATGAGACAGATTCCCGAGTTATTTTAATGAACTTTATGACTCAATGAACTTCCGTGGGCTCAGTTGGTGCAAGCATAGTAAGGAATTATGGGAAAATTTCTTCCATCTAGTAGTCCCCGCATGGGCATTGGTTATGTTGGATTTTAACTGGTGAGATTAGATCCAATGTTGAGAAGTAATGTCGTTTATCTTGTTAGCTGTGTCAGTGGATGTAGTGAGTGTTTCAATAAGGTTTAGTTAGGACAATATCTTGGTTTTTTCTCAGTATGTGGGTCCCTAAAATCTGAGAGAGTGTTTACCATTCTCTTTTTATATCTCCATCTAGTGACTGTGATCGAATCTACAGGAGTAGTCTAGTTTTTGGCTTTTTTTATTACTTTGGTGAGAGCTGGTTTCCCACTACCCCCTAATTTGATGATCTAATAGACCAGAGTATCAGGAGTGCCACCAATGTCACCGCCGCCTGGATTATTAAGGGCTATACCACAAGATGCCGCTTTCCCCAGCGAGCCCAAGAAATATCCACATTTTACTATACAAGGAGTGATTATTCAAGTTAACGTGTTATGCCCTTCGGGTTGAGTAACACGCCTCTACTTACCAGCGCCTGATGAACCTGCTGACCAATGATTTAGAAGGAGTGGATGCAATCTCTAAGATCTAGTTATCTAAATTAATGAGTGGGAGCAACATTTAATTCGCCTGGAAAACCCTTATTTAAGAAGTTAGAAAAGTACAACTTCAACCCAAAATTAGCCAAGTGTCAGTTTGGAACAAGCCAAGGATTAAATACCTCGGTTTTTTAGTATAGTCAGGGCGAGTACGATACCCTGTTGATGTTAAAAGTTATAGCTCATTGCCGAGTTTCATTTCCCTCATGATAGAAGTCTATACAGAGGTTCCTTGGAATGACTGGTTATTATTGACGTTTCTGCTCCTAATTTTTCATCAAGTGTTTCAACTCTCCTCTTACGAGTTTAACCAGTATAAGAATAAGTTTTGCTGGACGAAAGATTGTGAGAATAGCTTTTAATCTTTTGAAGCGGTTGCTTTCTTCGTCACCTGTATTGAAAAGTCATGACTTTAATCAACCCCTTCTATTTACACATCAATGGCCAGCTTATGCTGTTGGGGGCGGTGATACTTCAGAAAATCCGCCCCTACTTATATTTTGCATCCCTATATCTTATTTTTCCTTCAAGTTAAAACATCACCCAAAGAATTACACCACTGTAAGAAAGGAAGCTCTTGCCCTAGTAATATCTTTTTGGAACATTTTGGCATTTATCTGGGAACCGTCCCCCCATAAAATTATGGTAGATCTGTATCACAACCCTTTAATTTATATTAAATTCTATGAAATCAAAGAACACCCGAATATCTCAGGTGGGCTCTGAGGATCCATCAAAACCATATACAGATTAGTATTCAACACTTAAGTGGAATCCCTTAACATAAATGCTGATGCCCTTTCTCGCCCTTGAAAAAAAAAATGCATACCTTAAAATGTAAAGTTACAGAAATGAGTACTTCCTAGAGCCAAATTTTATATGTATATTATATATTTTTGTTAATAATTTTCTTTTATATATGACATTAATGAACTATGAAGAGCCGATATGTTGATGGGACGAACGAGATATTAAGTACACATCGGATGACCCAGACAGTCATGGTCCGTATATACTCCTATTCTCGAATTGTGATGGAAGGCCACTCCATAAAGATCTTCAGGCCATTGTCCAAAAGCTCATCCTCTGGCAAATAACCATGCGTTTCCCAAGTTCTTGGCTTCTTCTTCATTCTTTCCTGTCGACTACTGTTGCCTTATTTACCAAGAGGACACTTACTATAAAGGAGATATTAACCAAGGATCGCTTGCAAACTCCCTACTCTGCACCTATTTGTCGTACGGGGGGGGGGGTGTATATCTTTCTGAAATTGGTCATCCCTTGTGTTATTAAATATTGTAAGAGCAATATGTTCCATCACATAATATTTAGCGCGAAAGTCTCCGTTTATAGCTAAAAAAGAGACTTCAGGAGTTATATTTATTCTCTGTTAATATATGAAAAATGCCATGGTATTATCAACTGTTATTGGTTATTATCACTATTATTGTTATTTCCCTATTATCGGTTATTATCACTATTTTGTGTAATTTACACTATTGTTTCTAACTGATTATCGGTTAGGAAGGATTTCTTGTGTATATAGAGTTTAAGTCTCGGACCCATCCGGTGAATTGTTCAATTGGTTATGTCCGCTGGCTGACGTTGGGTCACTGATGCAACCTGACGACACGTCAACGAGACTGGCAAGTAGTCCAGTCTGCTCCAGCTCTAGCCTGACAACTGATCGAGTATATTGGCTCTTACGTGTGTAACAGTTTTGGAATGGTTTTGAGAATTTGGACTCTAGAGCTCGACTCACTTTGTCCTCATTACACTGAAAGACTCTTTTGAATATTTATATTCTTGGTCAGTCCAGTAACCATAAGATACCTATACGGCCAGATTCAAAGGCTTGTAAATCTTGTACCTTTTGTATTTTTGAGTTACTAGTCCTTGTTAAGAAAAAGTACGTAAAAATTAATGAGGGACTTAGATACAGGAAAATAATTAAACCTCCTTATTAATATGACATTTCGTCCCAAGATTTTGAACAAATGTAATATGGTAAATTTATTGACAAAGTATTAATTAAATTTAACTACAAAGAGAAGATAAAGTATTGTATTTAAATACTTTAAAAAATTTGAATATTTTTCTTGTTTTTTCCCCAGTTTGAAATTATTTCCCCTAGACTTAAAAGCCCTTTAAAGAACTGGGATCCAAAAATCTTTTTTTGCTAAAAAAAATAAATGGTAACAGGCCACACTGAAGTTTTTTAAAAAAAAAAAATTTCCCTTATTCGCAACAATGCTAAAGGGCGGGAGAAATTTAAAAATAGAAAGAAAGGCCCCCCTATACGGGTGAAGCAAGAATCACAGAACACTAAAAGAGGCCAAATTTTATCTTAATAAAAAGGGAAAGGGCACGGTCAAAAATTAGCAAATATCGAGTTTAAGCTAAGGAATCTTATAGGAGCAAAAATGCAGGGGGAAAGCTAAAGCCATAAATAATTTTAAAGAAACCCAAAAAAATTTTTTTTTTCTTTTCCAAAACCAAATCGAGAGCAACATCCAAAAATTGGGGGCCCCCAAATAACAAATGGGCTTACAAAGAGATAGCAAAAAAATGATAGCATTCAAAATCCAATAAACTCAGTTTTTAACGACCGCTAAGCGACGAGTGAAGACCTAAATGATTTTTTTTTGGCCCAACTCGAATTTGGAGATTCAAACTTTTGTGATATATCCTAACACCACATGACTTCGAAAAGCAAAAAATGACGTGACCAGCTTCTGCCCCTTGCCAGACTCGGGAAAACTCCGAAATCTCAAAAAACGAAAAACCCTAACACGTGCTTCGCTTTCTTTGGAAGGGGGCAGGACCAGGGGCAACCCACAGTCGCAAAAAACACAGACGTACCCCATTCCAAAAAGGGGGCAGTAAACAATAACTAAGAACTATAGACAAATAGCACTAACACCCACATCAAAAAAAACTTGAAAGGTTCTGAGAAGCAAGACTGACACTCTCTAATCCCACCTTACAAAACCCCCGGGGGCAACAGGGGTTTAGAGCAGGCGCTCCCCTGCCCCCAACTACGCCACTTGACAAGGTCCTGGAGCTCTAAAGACAAACAAAATGCTGATGTAGTTACCAATTTTTGGGAAGCCTTCGACAAGCAAACCCAAAGGTGTAATTCAACAATGCGTATAAAGGGAATAACGGAAAGTTGGTAGATATCTTCAATTGCTTAACAAACAAACACAAAAGTAAAAGTAGACAATTATGAGGCGGATACTGTGAAACTCTAATATAATAATAAAATAAAAAAAATAATAATAATAAAAAAAAAATAATAATCAAATAATACTTTATTGCTACAATACAGTACAAGGTATACGCCCTAGCTGACATCAATGAAAAATATATAAAAAACTCTTGTTATGCAGAATTTTTTGGGGAAAAGTAGGGGGTCAATTTTGCCGGGGATTGCCCCACACCATCGAATAAAACACCCAGATACCCATTTTATACTGAGGGGTGAACAAGAAAACCCGGGTATAAGGAAAAAACCCTAATGTTCCAACCCTCCCGGAACAAACCCCGGACACGACCGATGAAGCGAGAGCGTTTGCCACCAACCCACGGGCCCTACCACAATGGACATACTCGCCCCCATCCGTTCCTCGTTCAATATGTGACAGACAGGATGTAAGCCACAGCCCCTTTGTCTTCCTTTAGATGACACCCAAATTTGCATAAAAAAAGACATTTCAAGCCCAGGTGGACATAACCCAAAATCTTAAATGGGCCGCAGAAAAAAATAAAATTTCAATGGTGAAAATTTTAAATTTACCCGAATAAAAACGTGGGAAATTAACATAATTTAGAATATAAAACAAATTCCAACCACACAATAGAGCGAGAACCTAATTAAAGGGACCTGGAGTAAATATTCAAGGGCTCATTTTCAAAGATCAAACATTGTATCAATCGCATCTGCTAAAAAATGACGGATGGATAAAAAACCTTAAAAAACCAGGATGCCAAGCCCATGATGACACTCTTCAGTCCTGTTCATCTAGGCTGGAATTTTGCGCACACAACCACCTTTCTAGGCAGGTGAAATTTACGACCTGGAAAATGGCAAAAACCTTCACGGGACACATAAGTGGATAAAACATCTAAAAAATGGGAATGGTTGAAGCTCTTCGACTTGTATTCCCTGGGTGGAGGCAGGAGAGTACATGAATAAAAAACTTTGGAAAATCCAAAGGATTTGACCAAAAAATCACACAAAATCACCCCACGAAAGCAAACTTTCACTTTTAAAAGTTTATTATTCCAACAACCCAACCGTGGGGGTAGTCAAAAAATTTAGAGGTACATAAATTGGCAGGGACGGGGTCTCAAAATTTTGATACTGAACTAGTTACAAAGGTAATGAACTCCAGGTAGATCTGGTCACAATCATGGCAATTACAAAGGGAATGAATCAGCCTCACCTTTTACGGTACAATCATGAACAAATTACAAAGAAAAGAGCCACTGACACGTCCACACCTGGTCACAATTGTAATGAGTTATAAAAACAAATATTAAGTGGGGCATGCGCCCACAAGCACGGGGGCGCCACACACACCCCAAAGCACACCCCCAAAAAACATACAAACGTGCAAAAAGGTTTTTCAACAAGACTAGTCCCCAAACAAGAGGCATGTCCACGAGGAAATTAAGGGAAATCAACCTGACACACTGGAGGACAGGAGAAATAGGGGGGACAGAAACGACATACAAAAACTGAGAGGAATTGACAAGGGGGACAAAGACAGGGTGTCCATGGATTGGGCACAGTAACAAGGGGACACAGTTTTAAGTCGAAGACCAGATGAATCACAGGGAGTTTTTGGAAGTATTTTTTTCCCACAGAGAGTCAGGGAATGGATAGTTTGGGAAACGAAGTATTGGAGGTGGGTTCCATACAACTTTAAACAGAGGGAGATAAAGCTCACGGTACAGGAGAGTGACTATAGCGACCAGTGAAGAGGTGGGGCCCGGACGGGCCCCGAACCCCCCAATTTTATCAGGGGAGTAAAACAGTGAGTACAAGCGTACCCAAAATACACACCCACCACACACACAGTAAGGGCACGAGCTCGCGGTCACCCTTCCGGCCCGCGAAATAAGATTTTAGGGCAACCCATGTTTTTGCAAGGGTTGCAAAGTGTTTTAGGGTAGTGAACAATCCTAGAAGCGATTTACAATCGCCTGAGCAACATAAGTGTGGGGAGAGCCATAATTTTGTAAGTGATCTAGAAAGAAAAACGGTGGTGGCGCAGTCAGAGCAGGCAGGCTAGTGTGGGTGGAAAGGCGACGTTGTCACATATCGCCCAAGAAGATAATAAAGTGAAACAATTGTGTGTCCAGTGAGAGAAATACAGTGAATGGTACATTATTAGCGAGAAGAAATTGAGGTGAATCTACGCCAGGACGTCACATCGAGCTGGACAATCTACAGGCTGCTAACAGCTGCATTGCAAGTAACGTATTCACCTATGAGTGGTTGGTGAGGGTGTTCCAGGTTCCAATTAACCGCCAAGCTGATTGTGAATGGTCTCTCAATGGCACGATAAAGAACAGGCACTCAAGTATTCAATAAGGAATAGCAATTGGTAATTCATTGAACAAGGCGAGTACTTACTATAAGCTAGTGGCAGGACAAGCTATTAAGGGCAACATTGTAAGTAGGTGTGGTCAAGTCCAGGAGGGTGGGGTCAGGTCACAAGAGGCTGTGGTCACAAGTGACCACTGAGACTCCACATTACACTCCAATGCAACAAGCACCACTTTTCAGACACATAATAAACCCGCACATAATTTCAACACATAATTCACACACACACACACACACACACACAACACCACACACACACACAACACACACACACAACACACCACACATAAACACACACACAACACACACAAACACACACACATCACACACACACACACACACACACACACACACACACACACACACACACACACACCCACACACACACACATATCCAGACTCACACATACACTTCCCCCTCCCCACCGACATCTCACTCCTTTCCCTGATCCAACCCCTCCCTCTTTCACCCTCCCCCTCCCCACCTCTCCCCTCCTTCCCCCTCTCCCTCTCCCCTCGCTTTCTCCCTCCTTCCCACTCCCCATATTCCCCCCTAAATTCCCCTCCCAGCTCCTCCCCCACATAGCCACAGTTCCTCCTCTACCTTCCCCCCCACACTCTGACATACACACTACTAACCTAACACACAGAGTTACATAGGTTTCCCACTCTGAGGCAATCAGGATAAAACAAAAATGGGTTGACAGAGAACAGGAAGAAAAACCAAGGGACAGGAGGAATAAGCTGCAAAGGAAGATTGGGCAGCAGAGCTCATAAAAAGGGAACATGAATGGGAAAAGAAACTAGAAGAGCTTAGCATGAGAATGGAAGAGAGGATAGATATGGAAAGCAGGAAGTGGGAGGTGCAAGTCAAAGCAGCAGAGGCTAGGATACAGAGTTTAGAAGAGGAACTGAAAAATCTGAAACAGCCTAAAGAACTAAAGAACATTTTGGGATTGACATCAGAGACTAATACCTCACTCACAAATAATGAGGGAATGAAGGGAAAAAAGGAGCAAAACTGCATGTAGAAAGCTCTATTCAGAGGAGACTGTGTAGAAATGAAAAAGGAGCTAAGCTATAGTGTGGAGGCCCTAACAGACCACAGCAGATGCCCAGGAAAGACCGATAGAAGAGGTGAAAAATTGACAGAGGCCACAGAGCCCCAAGCACATTAGCTAGTGAAACTGAAGAAAGGATAAGCTGCAATGGAGGAAATCAAATTGAATGATGGAAACACAAGTGATATGCAGTGGGAGAATGAAAGGGTGAGGTCAGTTTTTGTGTATAGGCACTCAGGAAGTTGAAGGGAAAGAAATCTGAAGACAAGAAAACAAGGGAAAAAAAGCAATTGAAAGTATTCATAAAAGCAATAGAAAGACGACATGAACCCAGCTGGAAAATTTTCGGAGAATAGGGGGGTTTGTATAATAAAAAGAACCCGCCAGTGAAGTGACCTTCAAGGGCAGAATCGACTTGGAAACAGTGATCCTGCATGAGAAAGCAGCACCGTTTAAGTGGGGCATGCCGGAATACAGGAAGGTGTATCTACGGACCGTGACAGAACATAAGAAGAAAGGCACAAACTCAGAGAGAGTACAAAGGCGACAGGAGAAAGGAGAGGTGGATAAAGAAGAGCAGACCAGAGAACCTAGACCAGAAGAGATCAAATACAGCCTCCCTCACAACTTCCTATAGAAGGCCTCCAACCCAGTCAACCCCAGTGCAACCCAAACACTCTAAACCAAAACAGTACATCCCCCATAGCCACAGCCAACTTGCCCCCCACGACACATGCATTACAAACTCCACCCCCACACTACCACCCAGAAAGTTCCATTATCAGTCCTCCCACTTCCTCCCCAACCCCATATACCTCCCAGACCACATTCTTAGAAAAGAAGTTAAAGGTGTGGGTATAACAATGCATATTGGAATAACAAAATAAGTATGAGGAGTGGCATGATAGAATTCAAGAGACAACCCCAGACATAATAGCACTCTCACAGAGAAACAAAAACTCACCCAGAATAATAACAGATTCAATCTTGTCCATCTGGATATCAAATACACACGGAAAGACAGAGGACGAGAGGGGGAGAGATGAGTTTGAGCACTTCTCATTAAAAAGCCAGTGGGGTTTGAGAAAATGGAAGGAATGGATGCACGGGCAAAAGGGACATGTTAGTAGGAACAATCAGAGTGAGGTGGGTCTGGGGACATAATGTGAATAATTGCATTAATGTACATCCCACCACAATAACTGCAGGAGGCCAATAAAGAATACGATGAGAGCAACAGATGCAATGGTCACACACTAGCCGAGTAGCCAGGAGAGGCACCACATGGGAGGAGCAAAGTTACTAGTTACAGGGTGATTTCAATCACAAGGAGATTGACTGGAAAACCTGGAGCCCCATTGGGGTCCCAAAACATGGAGAGCCCTAGATGATGATGTGGTACTTGGAAACCCTCCATGCAATCAACATGTTAGAGAACACTACAGAGAGAGAGAGAGTATAACCAGCAAAGACTGGACCTGTAATTCACCTTGAGTAGTTCGGACATCGAGGATATCATGTATGAAAAAGTCCCCTGGGAGCTAATGACACGTGGTCTGTGCTTCGACTACATAGTGAGCTCCAAGTGGAGAGAGTAGCAGGAATAGATGGAAAAACCAAACTACAAAAGGGGGAACTACCAGGCATGAGAACTTCCTTCAAGACATTTCAGTGGAGAGGGAAGTGACATGAAAACACTTACTACAAAGTAAATGGTGTGGACTATGTGGTCAACAAAATCAAGGAGGCAGAGGAGAGGTTTGTTCCCAAGGGAAACAGAAATAATGGGAAGAACAGAATGAGTCCTTGGTTCACCCAAAGGTGTAGGGAGGCAAAACCTAGGTGTACTAGAGAATGGAAAAGGTACAGAAGACAGAGAACTCAGGAAAATAAAGAGATTAGCCGAAGAGTCAGAAACGAATATGCACAGATAAGAAGGGAGGCTCAGCGACAATATGAAAATGACATAGCATTGAAAGTCAAGACTGACCATCAAAACAATCATTATGCAAGCCCCGTATACGTTCCTTTAAATCCTCAATTTCCTCTACAGGGTATCATGGACCATCACCCATATAACAATCACATAACTGTCCTTCAAAATACCCCTGAAGCCCGTACAACATTTGATTATTTTCCCGCCCACACCGAACATAATAATTCTGGATACGTGTCTTAGCCACCATATCCCACCACCGAACCAAGTCATCATCCCCAGGTGCCCCTGCCCACAAATCCTCCCACAAAGTCAGAAGGATTGGCTGCCTCTCATCCCCATTCACAATTTAACATTCAATTTCCAGTAAACTAACTGCGACTCCTTCTAGTAATCCCTCCCACCCTACAGGGTCCACGAGAACACCTCTGATCGAACACACCACACTACGATATGCACACTCTTGACTGCGACAGAACGCGCACAATACACTCTATCAAGTTTGAGCCACGTACCTGACGATGTACAAAGGTATGCTCAACACATCACCCCCACGACTCGCCACGTCCATTATCCCACCCAAAACAATAAATCCCCCAATACCCCAGAAAAGTGTCCACTTCCCCTGTGTTTCAACATCCCTATGATGCCGGGATCATGTTAATTCCAATCCCCTCCTATGACCGCCACTTCAGGGAGTGACCACAAATAGTAAATTAATACCTCCTTCACAAAGTTAGTTTTTACATGCCCATCATTCTCTGCAGGTCCGTACATGCACACAAAAGCTGCCCTCTCCTTGCCCCATAGACCTTCCACCCTTTTTACCCTCCCCTTCCCACCCTCGCAATGTCTCACAACAAATGGGCTAGTCTCCCTGATCATGATGGCAATGCCACCTTTCAACCATATAGAATTTTCCACATACACATCATACCCATCTATCGGCAACTCACTGCCTATTTTATGATTGTGTTCCTGTATGAACACAACATCAACATTATGCACCAATAATTCATGGAACCATACACGCTTTCGTACAGTCCTCAAACCATTAATATTTATTGTCAGGCACTTAAATTGGTCAGTGGGGGTTTTCCTCTCGATACTGAATTTTTCTCACCAGATTTTTCGTTTCCACCTTTTTCACCCCCCCCCTTTCGAAGCACTCTTGACCAACCCTTGAACTTTAGGTCCATAGGGCCCTCTCTGTGCCACATCCACCCAGGTTTTTTTTCCTGATCGCTGGGCTGGCGTCAGCACTTCCTCCGAGTCTGAAAGCGCTACAGAACACTTCGGCGTTACACTTTCCAAACCATACCACGGGCGGGGATAGAACCCACGATCAGAGAGCCTCAAAACTCCAGACTGTCACGTTAGCCACTGGGCCAGCTAGCCACAATAAGATTCGTCCAACTAGGTATATTTCTACATCGCAGGAAGGTTAGCATAGGCACCACTGTGACCACAAATGCAATCGTGTCATTACGATTTTGTGAGTCATGTTTACACTTTCCACCTGCATGTCGTCATCCACAGTGCAGTCATGGTGGAATTCCACCTCCACCATATGTTTCAGCAAGGCATCAGGTACCGCATAGGCAAACTAGGCATTTGCCTAGGGCCCCGCGCATTTGGGGGCCCCGCGGTCCAAGGGGTTCAGGGGCTCATCCAAGACTGCGCAGCACATGGTGCAAGTGCAAAGGGGTCCTTACCTAAAAAGTTCAAGTGTTTGGAGAGCAAAATTGATTTTTAAAAATTAATCAAAACAAAAATAAATAATGAAATAAGATTTGTAAGCTCACTTCGCAATGATGAAGCTTTTGAAATGTTTGAAGAGAAAGCTAAACTGCTGGTGAAAGACTACAGTTACCGGTCTGATCATCAGCGGTCAAGGAAGAGGAAACGCAATTTTGAAGAGCCAGACAATGAAATTGTGTTGTTACCAAGGCAGAAATGTAAGACAGCTACATACTTCGTCATTCTGGATTCACTGATTACAGAATTGGTGAAAAGAAAAGAAATCTACCAGAATCTCAATGACAAGTTTGGATTTCTGTTCAAAATTACTACTATGCCAGATGCAGAATTAAGAGAAGCTGCATTAAAGTTGCAACAACACCTTTCAGCAGATGTTCAGGACACATTTGTTGAAGAAATAGTTCATTTTTCTGGGTATGTGAATCAGATTAAAGCTCCACCTGAAAAATGTGCACCCTCAGCTGCTTTGAAACATCTAAGAAATGCAGGTATCTCAGAAACGTTCCCTAATGTTGACATAGTGTATCGCCTTTACCTAACACTTCCAGCTACTAACTGTGAAGGAGAACGTTCAGTTTCTGTTTTGAAAAGAGTGAAAAACCAGCTCCGTTCAACAATGAGCCAAGACAAATTGTGTAACCTAGCCTTGTTGACCATTGAGTCTGATCTAACAAGAAATATTGATTTTCAGAATATAATTGATGATTTTGCCAATATGAAATCCAGAAAAAAGTTTATTTAAGAAGTGCCTGTGAATATAAACAATTCTTTACTTTCTTGAGTTTATATGATTTGATAGTCTTATGCATGATGCAATGATAACAATAATGGTCAGTGATTTATAAAGGGAATAATAGTGCTGTAGTGGTTATGCTGAATATAATAGGTACATGATGTCACTACTTTAATAGCCTAATCTATTAATACTATGCTGTCTTGAGTTTATTCTCTTTAAAATGCATGATTTAACAAGATAGTTATAATGGCTGTTGGTAAATGGTTTTGGGTGTCTTGATGTACTTTCCCTATTAAATTTAATCTAAATAGCCAGAATGTATTTAATTAGACCTTAAACAGGCTCACACCGACCCCCCCCCCAAGCTGGAAGGGGTCGCTTCGCTTACCTGTAACTCAAAGGGGCCCCGCCAATCTGAATAGCCTAGGGCCCGGAGACTTCTTAATCTGGCCCTGGGGACGCCCACGACCAGCTGCTCTTTGTGTCCAACGTCCACCTTTGCAGCAGGTTCCAGGTCTAGGGGGGGTCCGTCGCCGGACTCATGCTCCTCTCCATAAATAATTCATCCAGCATGGAGGCAATGGATTCCTCGATGTTGTTGTTATGCACATCTTGCAGAGCCGGGCCCACTACTGGTTCCACCTCCAAAGAAGGCGACACTCCCGAGAGTGTGGCACACGCTGTCTCCATAGACCTCTCAACCTCTTCGCTCCAAGACAATCCTGATGGTAGCACCAGTGCACCAGGCACATCTTGCCCTGCACCTTCCTCCCCAACGTCCGTGCTTTGTTGCCCAACCTTGGCACCTCGTCGTCGTTCACACTGTACCGCCATATGGTCATATGTGCCGCACAACCTGCAAGTGCGGCGTTGCCCTGCATATGACACCAATACCTGAGCCCTGAAGTCTTGCAAGATCACGTAAGAAGACATTGGGTGTCGTAATGTCATCTTTACAGAAAACATTCCCTCTGGTATCCCTGCATATGGGCCATCAGACCACTTCCCTGCTGTTGCCATGTGTGTGGTGCCATAATTATCCAATGCAGCTCAAATGTCAGACACATCAGCCTCAAAGGGCACGTTTCTGACCTTTACCCATGTGTAACAGCAGGAGACATCATGTAGCTTCATTGACACTGCATGGTTAACCACTAGATTAACCTCCTGGAACTTGTGAACCACTGCCTTGTAAACATGAGCCAAGCAGAACTTCACAAAGATCCTCGACATGCCATTCATTGCCACACCGCACAAGTCCTAGTTGGCAATACCATAGGTATCACAGATTATCGCAGGCACGGCCTCACGGGTCAACTCAATACACACAGTATTGACGTGGCGTCTACCCGCCAGTGCCATATTGAGAAAATGAAACTGCAACCGGTCAACTATAGGGGGCAGTAGTAGCACACGTCCTCTCTACTCAAAGGCTGAGACGAATGAACACCAAGTAAGTTTGTCCTTTATACGTGCATGCAGGCGAGATTTCTTGCAACATCAGTCATTTATGAAAATCTGTCCTATAAGCCACTTGTGAGGCTGAGGTACCAGCCTCAGGGCTCGGTGTCAACAGAGCTTGCTAGGGTAGACAACTCACATGGAGGCAGTCCAGACAAATTTTCACAGAGGCCTCGTGGGAGTCTTTGTTTACAATGGTCACGGCGCTCTTTGTCTGTGAATGTATGGAAGTTGACACTATCTCTCGCACTTACCTCTCCACTTGTATTACATTCATCACTATCATCACATGTACCACTTCCCTCATCATTATGACTGAAATTATGAACACCAGTGATACATATGCCATTATCGACAACCGAGTCATCTTCACATCCAGTATCTATCAATACATTGCACTCATTATTTTGACTATCATGATGGTCTTCACTAAAAATTCACTCCCTACGAAAGCAAGACTCGGCAGACGATGCAGCATCCCCCAAATGAAAAGCAGGGTGCCTCTGGCACGATAAGAGACAACACAAGTGTCAGGGGCCCAAGACTGTTCAACTGCTTCCCAGCATTCATTAGGGGGATTGCCAATAGACCTCTGGCTGTCTTCAAGAAGGCGAGGACAGGCGCCTAAAGTCAGTACCTGACCAGCCGGGCTGTAGTTCGCACGTCGGTTTACGTGCGGCCAATGGTAACAGCCTGGTCGTTCAGGCCCTGATCCATTATGAGGCCTGGTCACAGACCGGGATTACCGGGCGTTGATCCCCGAAACCCTCTCCAGGTATACTCCAGGTAATTAGTTCTTAAGTAGTCTTCAAGAATTAAGGTTAGTCTTCCCAGAATGCACCTCATGTTAGTGGGTTTCTTTTGTGCCTAACAATATTTTATTACATGTAAACTATTTTACCTATGTACTGTAGAAAAAAAAAATAAGTTTAATATTATATTACTATTTTATTATTATTTTCTAGTTAAAGTAAATTATGTAAGAGTTTCCCATTTAATATTAAAATTGAAAGTGGATCACTATTGTATATTATTTTTAAAAATATTAAAACAAATTATTAAACTATTATAAAAAATAAAACACTATTATAAATATTCTTTAAATTTCTTAATATTTTAAAAAATTATTAAAAATTTAAAAAAAACTAGTATAATATCTTCTTGTTTTGAGCTGCAAAATAATAAATATCTTTTAAATAGAAAATGTTATTGTTTACGTCAATTCTTGCTTGTTGATATAGAAGTTATTTTTTAAAGGTAATTTTTATTACCTCACAGTGTGTAATGACGGTGGGAGAATTACCGAAATAGTTCGTAGGTATCTTGATACGTTGTTAGTTTAATGTGTTTATTATGCACCCCATACCCATCCTGTGAGCGGAAGTCAAAAGATTACAGAGGTACATAATGGGTCCAGTGACTGGACCCCAAAGCTTTGATAGCTGAGCAAGTTACAAAGGTAATGAACTCCAGGTAGGTCTGGTGACAATCATGACGAGTTACAAAGGTATTTACAGATTACAGAGGTACGTAATGGGTCCAGGGACTGGGCCCCCAAAGTTTTGATAGCTGAGCTTTTTTTTTTATTTTATTTAAAACCAATACAGTTTAACATAAAAATAAAGAAACAGTATGGATCTCAATCAAATTAACTGACAAACGGATTGCACCTATATGCTGGCAAGATATTACTGCCAAACATACAACAACAACCTACGGCAAGAACATAGCTAAAAAAAATACTGTCACAGGGTCGTGAATTGACATATATACACATTCATTGATGCAAAACCTTACATATATATATAAATTGTATATATAACATGACATCTGACAAAGGCTCAATACACTAGAACAGAAAATATACAAAGAAGTTATATCAGTTAAATCCCATCCTTCGCATTAATCAAAAAACCAAAACCTAATATCATAATCTTACTAGAACATCTACATACGTAGTGGCCTGGTGGCTAAAGCTTCCGCTTCACACACGGAGGGCCCGGGTTCGATTCCCGGCGGGTGGTGTGAGAGACCATACAGTAAGTGTCAGGGGCCCGAGACTGTTCAACTGCCTCCCAGCACACATAAGGGGGATTACCAACAGACCCCTGGCAGTCTTCAAGCTGGCACTGGACAAGCACCTAAAGTCAGTTCCTGATCAGCCGGGCTGTGGCTCGTACGTTGGTTTGCGTGCAGCCAGCAGCAACAGCCTGGTTGATCAGGGGCTGATCCACCAGGAGGCCTGGTCACAGACCGGGCCGCGGGGGCGTTGACCCCCGAAACTCTCTCCAGGTAAACTCCAGGTGGAAACATTTCGACACGTTTCCTTACACCTATTGTCCTGTTCACCTAGCAGCAAATAGGTACCTGGGTGTTAGTCGACTGGTGTGGGTCGCATCCTGGGGGACAAGATTAAGGACCCCAATGGAAATAAGTTAGACAGTCCTCGATGACGCACTGACTTTCTTGGGTTATCCTGGGTGGCTAACCCTCCGGGGTTAAAAATCCGAACGAAATCTTATCTTATCTTATCTAACAATACAGCTTTACAAATACAAACATACGAATAAACAGAAAAAGAATACAGCTTAGAACACAAAAACTGAAGCGCTATACTGTTACAATAAACCCATATACAAAATCTCAGACACAAATGGTCTACGTCACTAAACTGTCCAGATATGTCTGTATACCATACAGACTAAAACTTAACATCAAGAACTTAGCAATGACACCAAACCGGTATCAGGGTACAGACTATAATTTTTTTTTTATATTTTATTTAAAACCAACAAATAGACAATAGACAAAAGGAAAAAACCATAAAGATGACAATATATGAACAATAACTGAAAAAACATTACATTAGATATTGAAACAGTAACGAATAACATAACAATATAACAAATATGACCACTATTACCTACATATAAAATCAGATACCGAAGCAAAAAACTGTCCTATACTATTACATGTGGATAAGTTAATTTTCGTAAAAAACCCACAAACCTATATTAACTTTTCCCTTTAAAATTTAAATTAAACCCTTCCCTTTTAAATTTTTCCCTAGAATAATAAAATGCAAGTAAATTTTCATTACTTTTTTTAACAGACTAAATTTCTTTGCTCAGAGCAGGGAAAAAAAATATAGGAAAATTTAAACCAATGTTTGTCAAGAACACATCCAAGCGAAAACCTCCCCCGACCAAAAAGGCCCATAGAATTTGAAACGGTCCGCGCAGCTGCTCCCCCAAGGTGTGCACATGTACTTTTACACTTGAAAAACGGCACGGTCCGCGCAGCTCTCGCCCAGGTTGTCAATGTCATTCCACATCGTACCTAAAATTAATTCAGCTAAACCCTTTTTTCAATAAGCCTACGCGGGGTTCCGGTGTCAGCGTGCCTCGGGGTGCCCCCTTTTTTTCCCGGTGTTTTCCCCCGGTCCTCTTACGTGCAAAATTTTTTAATTTTTGTTTTTCTTTCAATCCTTTTTACGATACACCCCCTAGGCCGGGAAAACCAATCTTGGGGGGAAAAAACCTTATTTTAACTGATTTAAAAAAAAGGGGGAATTGTTTTGCACTCCCTAACAGATTTTTACTCCCGGGGGGAATCATAGGCCCTGCCCCGTGTTGGAAAAAAATAAAAATTTTAACTTTGTGTCGGGAAAAAAAGTCTCCCTAAAGGGCATTGAGTAAACTAGGTATAGTGAAATACTACAGGGGCCTCCCTAGTATATTGATATAAAGGCAAAAAGTGTCTTTTGAAAACAGGTAATTTTAAATGAAGGATAAGCCTATAGGGGCGGGTGCCAGAATCCCCCAAAAAACTTCCCACGGGTCAGTTTTTTAAAAATTTTCCCTGGCGCTTTTTGTTCGCAAAAAATTCTAGTGTTACCAGTGAAAGCAGTTTTACAGTGTTTGTAGTTGAAACCCAAAACCAGTATTTTAATGGAAACTTAGGGGATTTGGGGTAAACTTTATATTTTTCTTTTTTTTGGGAAATCCCAGACGTTACTGGGGAATTTCATAAAAACCTGAAAGTTTCCAGGGGGTCGCAATAAAACACAACGGAAGCAATTATTACAAACCAAAAAAAAAGCGCCCTTCCCCCAAAATTTTGGGCCCCATCAACTATAGTGATAAATTTTAAAATTTTTTTGGGGTGGGAGGGAAAAAAAAAAAAAAAAATAGAGAAGCAAAGATACAGCGATTGATAAACAAGGGTGGAGGCCAAACCGTTCGTCTTTTGTAGGGTCCCAAGCAGTCCCGGGCTCTTAAACCCACGAAAGTTTTTATTTTTTTTTAATCAAACCATATTACTAGGGAAAGAAAATTTTCCCCATTTAAAACCTTTCATGTGTTAGCTCAAACCCACCGACCAGATGGTTTAAATAATTGCCCCACTGATCAATCAATAGGGGCCCCAAACCTTGACGGGTCCAAACCCCTTAAATGGCCCCGCCCCCTTTGAGGGTCCAAAACCCCTTGACTGGTCCGAACCCTGGACTTTTTTCAAAGGGTTTCTTGTGCACCCCCTAGCGGTTTTTTAATGGGTTTATTCAAGAGGTTGCTAGTAAAATTTTCCCATTTAAATAAACCCTTTTTCAAATCTTTAAAGAAGCTGTTTGGTAGTCTGGGGTTTTCAGCAAAAAAACGGGTTTTCCAAAAATGATAAATTGTCATTTCTTTTGGAAAATTTGGTTTGCACCCCCTTTGGGCAAATACCCGGAAACTAGCCCCAAGCGGGTTTTTTAAAACAGGAAGTTTTTTGGGGGGTATGCCCAAATAAATAAATCTGTGGACAAAAATCACAAGGGTTTTTAAAAGAGGTAACACCCAAAGCTGTTTTCATAGAAAACCTGGAATTTTTCTCAACAGTTTGGGAACATAAAAAGTCTGGGCTGAATGGTACTCCCCTTGAAACGGGCCATGTGGGTCAAAAACTGTAAGGCTGGAGATGATGCCCCGGGTAGTAAAGAAAAAGGGGGGGCTGATAGTGCTTCCTGGGAGACAGTAATGGGGAACGGGAGGTGCGGGCCTGGGAGACATTAATGGTGAAGTGGGGGTGCTGCCCCGGGAACAGAATGGTGAAAGGGAGGGCTGCCCTGGGGACAGTAATGGGGAAGCGGGGGAGATGCGGGTTCCTGGGAGACAGAAAGGGTTTGAAGCTGGAGATTTTGTCCAGGTGTGGGAAAATTTTACGCGGGAAAGGGAATAAAAATTAAATGCCCCCATAGGGGACAGGGCCATAGTGGGGAAAAAACAAGTGTAGTCAAAGAAAGATTAAAACTATTGCAAACTAAAAAAACCCGGGAAATAGAAAAACAAGGGACTCCACTAGAATTTGGATGATATTTTCCCAAAACCCACAAATGGGGGGGAGCCCCTTTTGTTGGTGCTAGGGAGGATAGAATTTAAAGCCCGGGGAAAAATGCCCCCCAACCCGGGGAATTTTACAGCAAAAAAAACCCCCAAGGGCCCAAACAAAAAACCAACCCTGTGAAACCCCCCATGCACCCCGGTATCTGCGGGCAGGGGAAATCTGGAAAAAGAGGGGGACGGAAACTATGCCCACCCTGGGAAATCCCAAATCCCCATAAAACAACGGGAAAAGGGCAAACCCCCTTTTCCTGAAAGTTTTTTCCCACCCGAACTGTACCTTTTCCCGTACAGGAAAGACGTGCTATAATTAAAATTGCCAGGCATACCTTTCCAAAGGGGGGACAAAAAAGATACAAAAAAACCGGGGCCATGGGAAAACCGGGTTTTTAACCCCACAGCCACTCAAGGGGGGAGGGGGTTTTTTATTTTGCCGGGAAAAGGAAAAAAAAAACTGGCAAAAAAAATGGCGAAATCTTTACCCAAAACCAGTCTTTTCCTGGATGGAACCACGGGTCGTTTGGCCTCCACCCCAAAACCCAAACAGATACAAAATAAATCCCAAAAAAAAAAATTCCCCCCCCAGTACCAACAAAACCACCAGCCCCGATAACATTTCTTTTGCAAATATACGGGGTTTTAAACCCAGCAACAAAAAACAAAATACCTTTCATCCGTGGCCCTGCTTGCAGAGGAAAAGGGCAATTTTTCGCGGCTTTCACTGAGCCCCAAAAAAGGGAACACTTGGAAAACGAAATAGGACCCCAGGTTAAAACCCCTATCCCGATGTGACAAGTGAACAGGCAAAAGGGGGGGGGTTGGGCCCGTACATTGCGGGGTCCCCTTGTTTGGCCCCAGAAATGTAAATGCCTCAAATTTATGTAGTTTGGGAAATTTTTTGCAGTAAAGGTCGAGAACCAAAAAACCCAGTTCCCTTGTTTAAAAGTCTACAAGCCTCCGGGTGCAAATCCCAGCAATTTTCCCGGGAAAAGCTGTTAAAATTGACCCAAAGTTGGAAAACCTTTCCCGCTCCTGCAAACCCCAAAATCTTGCTCCCGGGGGGTTTCAACTTAAGGCCCCTAAAAAGGAGGGAAAATAGCCCAAAAAATTATTGTTGCGAAATTAAAACCAGGGGGCAGCTCTGATGAAAACTCCCCTCACGCGAGCTTTTAAATCTTGCAAAAAAATTCAAAATTTAAAAACCCGCAAATAATAAGCCTACTGACTGGGGAATACACTAGACCATCCCCTTTACTAACAAAGATGAAAATAAGAAAAAATCACCATATCAAAAACAATATACTCCGAAAAACAACATAATTGAGGTTTATCCCTGTTTTGCGCGGAGCCCCGACCCACAAATGAGATTTGTCACGAGGGAGCATTTACCAAAAATTCCAAAAATTTAAAAAACAAAAACATAAAGGGGACCAAGTAAACCAAATCCCAACCGATATAAGCTTTGGGAAATATACTAAAACCCAAAACAAACCCCAAATTATGCCTTTTGAACAAAATTAACTCGGGGGCACTCATTTTATGCCCCAAAAGGGTTATTCCTCTAAGAAAAAAAGGGGGAAGATGTAAAACAAAAAGAGACACCTCCCTTTTCGGCGGGCGGAAAAAAAAATAAAAGAGCGGCTAAAAGAGGTCAATATATCTGAAATGCGTTGGGAACACTGGGCAGAGAAAAAAGCAAGCATCGAAATTAAGCTAAAAGAAACCTTTAGGAGTCAAGAATCGCGGGGAAAAAAACAAAAGGGCCCTAAATGAAAACGAAAAAAACCCAAATATTTCTTCCCTTTGCCAAATCAAAAACGAGAACAACGTCCCCAAAAAATTTGGCCCCTAAATTAAACAAGTGGGTTCCCCACACAGATGGGCAAACAAGGAAAAAGAGTGAGCTACTCAATCCTAATATGACTCGTTTTTAGCAAGGCCCCCTAAAACCCGGGCTGAGGGGTCGAAATCCCCCAAAAGAATTTTTTTTTGGAGAGCCACAAAAATTTTATTTAACACAAAGCTATCCGAGGGTTTTTCCCACGCCCAAAAGACTTTGAACAGGGGATTAAAAGACATGGCCCCCCCACTCTGCCCCAGGGGCCCAAAACCCTGGAACTCTGTGTTCATCAAGAAAATGCAAAAGGGCCCCATCCCCCTTTTTCCCTCCCATGGGAGGGAGCAAAGGACCCCGGGGGCGTCCCCAGTTACTAAAAACAACAGACAAAAGGGCCCCCCTTCCCCAAAAGGGGGGAGTAAAGAAAAAGGGAAAGAAAATACAGACCCCAAAAGCACTTAAAAATCCATATCAAAAAAAATTTTGGAAAAGGGTTTCCCAAGAAAGCAAGATCACCACGCATCTAGAAAAACCCCTCATTACACAACCCCGGGCAACATGGGTTTTTTTTAAAAGGTCGCTTTGCTGCCAACCCATTGGGGCCCCTACGACAAGGGCCCAATGCATAGAAGACAAAAAAGAATGCAGATGTAATATATTTCAGGGCTTTCAAAAACCCCTTTGACAAGTGTGACCAAGGCGAATAGCGGGACAAAATGCGTGTTAAAAGGAAAAACAAAAAGTCGGTCGATGGTCTATAATTTCCCCCACTAAAAAACACAGAGAAGGGGTCGTCAACCCGAGTTTAAAATTTCCCAGGCAGCCCACGGTGAAAAACTCTGTTTCCCCAAGGCACAGTACTCCCCCTTTCCCCTCTTGTTCCCTTTCCTTTATATCCACATAGACAAGGATTCAGCCACAGCCCGTGTCTTCCTTTGCAGATTACAAACCCCAATCTGCATTACAAATGTCTTTCCCTTGGACATGCAAAAATCCCGGAGACATCAAACCCAAAACTTTCAAATGGGCTGCAGGGAAAAAAAAATGAAGTTAACGATGAGAAATTTCAAATTCCCAGAAATGGTAAACATGAGGGGAAATTAAAACTTCATCAGAGTAAAAAAAAACAAATTCGGCCACAAAAATTTAAAACCCAAACACCAACGCAAAGACCGGGGTTTATCATGTTGGGGGGATCTCACCTTCCCGGGCCATAAATTGTTTCAAACCCCATCGCTAAAAAATGACAGGAAAGGTAATGAAAACCTTCAAAAAAGAGAGGGGCCAAACCCATGAAAACCCCCTTTTTAGGTCACTTTTTCCCATTAGGCTGGAATATTGCTGCACAAAAACCCCCTTTCAAGGCAGGTGAAATTGCCGACCTTGAAAAAAAACAGGGGAAATTTTACGGCGGGGGCATAACGGGGATAAAAAAACCTCAATTTTTGGGGGGCTTGAGGTTCCAAACCTGTATTCCCTGGAACGCGGGGGGGGAAGATACATGATTTTATACACCTGGAAAAACCTAAGGGAAAAATAAACCCAACTTTCCACGAAAACACCATTACGAAAACAAAAGGGGCTTTGGGGGGGACGATGACCATCCCCCCCAAAAAAAAGCAGGGGGGGTTTACTACACGTTAAGAGAAAAACCCTCAATAAGTGTCAGGGGCCCCCAGGGCCCGTTCAACGCCTCCCACCCCATAAGGGGGAAAAATTTCCAACAGACCCCTGGCAAACTTCAAGCGGGGACTGGGCAAGCACCTAAAGTCCGTTCCCGGGTCAGCCGGGCGTGGCTGTATGGGGGTTTGCGGCAGCCAGCAGCAAAAAACCTGGGTTTATCAGGGTCTGAACCACCAGGAGGCCTGGTCTCAGACCCGGGGGCCCCGGGGGGGGGTTGACCCCCCGGGAAAACCCCCCAAATTTAAAATCCAGGTAGAAAAAATTTACCCAAAATTTTTATTTAAAAAAGAGCAGTTTGAAAGAAAAGGGAAAATTCCACAATTAAAAATAAATTTACCCTAACCCCAAGCCTAGTTTTCATCTGATTAAAAAATGTCTAATCAACAAAGGGGGAAATTTTTCCAAAATAAACCCCCAACCCTATTTGTTTGGGGACATATACAACCCTTTTATTACCTAAAAAAAAAAAGAACAAAAAAAGGAAAAAAAATCTTTAAATTGAAAAAAACAACTTTTAATTTTCAAATTTAGGGACATACATATAAATAATTATATAAAGTATGTTGTCTAAAATTTAAAACAATCACTTTCAAAGTCAGTTATAAAAAATTTCGCAACTCAACCCCAAAAAACTTATCCAAACCCACAACTTCAAAGGTTTTGTAAAACCCCTAAATACATACATAGTATTGCCACCATCTAGACAAATTAAAAAGAAAAACAATACTCAAATATATCAAAACACACTATGCTTCTATTGGCACCAAATCAATTGTGCTTACAAAAATACATTGTAAATTAAACTGAAACATAAAAAGCCATTTTGACATTTACACATTGTATCAAAATCATAAATACACATAGAAAATATGTATTGAATATCATTGAAAATGCTCATGAGAAAAACCATTAATGGTATATACAAGAAAGTAAACATACATACACATATACATACACATATACATACACATATACATATATATACATATTCATATACATATATATATACATACATATACATACACATATATACATACATACACATACACATACATACATACATACACACACATACACATGTATATACATACACAACTGCAGCCAACTGCAGTAGCAAGGGACAGCTGGTCAGGAAAGACAGTCCACTGAGAATAGAAGTTTCAGATATGACAGGGACTGAAGGCAAGAACATGTCAATGGAAGGAAATAAAATGCCTCAGAGGACGCAGATGGAGACTCAGTGGGAGGAGGAAAGGGCGAGGTCAGTTTTTGTGTACGGGCTCCAAGAAGCCAAGGGGGCCAACTTTGAAGAAATAAAACAGGAGGAGAAAAAAATGATTGAAGGCATCATGAAAACAATAGGGGAGGGCAATATGACCCAGGTGACAAATTTTCAGAGAATTGGGTGGTTTGCGAGTGGAAGGATACGGCCTGTCAGAGTAACTTTCAAGGAAGAAACAGTTCGAACCAGGATTCTGCAAGAGAAAGCAAGACTGAGGGACAAAGAGGGGTACCAGAGAGTATACCTCGACCGCGACAGAACACAAGAAGAAAGGACTACACTGAAAGAGAGGGTACAGAGACGCAAGGAGGAACGAGAAGCAATGAAAATGAGCAGGACCCAGACACAGGAGGAAGGGCAAACACACCCCACAGAATCTCCCACCAAAAGACTCCACCCGCGACATTCCCAACGCAACTGAGCAACCTATACTACAACCCACTCACTGTTCCCTCTGCCACCAATCCCCAACAGCTGTCCCTTATGGGCATTCTGACCCCACCCCCATCAACACAAACCCCACCTACACCACAGCCCCATATAGGCCCCCACCAAGGCTCTCGCTCCCCCAACCCCAATATTCTTGCATGACCACAATGATAGAAAAGAAACTAAAGGTTTGGTACACAAACGCGGATGGAATAATGAATAAACATGAGGAGTGGAATGAAAGAATCAGTGAAAAATCCCCAGACATCATAGCAGTCACAGAAACAAAACTCGCTGAGACAATAACAGACACAATCTTCTCAACAGGATATCAGATCCTGAGGAAAGATAGAAGGAGTAGAGGGGGAGGAGGGGTTGCACTGCTCATGAAACACCGATGGGGATTTGAGGAAATGGAAGGCATGGACATGATTGGAGAAAGAGACTACATTGTAGGTACAATTCAGTCAGGAGAACATAAAGTAGTCATTGGAGTGATGTATAACCCACCACAGAACTGCAGGAGGCCAAGAGAGGAGTACGAAGTAAACAACCAGGGTGATGGTGGACACACTGGCTGAGGTGGCAAGAAGAGCTCACTCGAGCAGAGCAAAGTTACTGGTAATGGGCGATTTCAACCACAGGGAGATCGACTGGGAAAACCTGGAGCCACATGGGGGTCCCGAAACATGGAGAGCCAAGATGATGGATGTGGTACTTGAAAACCTCATGCATCAACATGTCAGGGACACAACCAGAGAGAGAGGGGAGGATGAGCCAGCAAGACTGGATCTTGTGTTCACCCTGAGCAGTTCAGACATTGAGGACATCACTTATGAGAGGCCCCTTGGAGCTAGCGATCATGTGGTTCTGAGTTTTGACTATATAGTAGAGTTACAAGTGGAGAAGGTAACAGGAACTGAAGGGGAAAGGCCAAACTATAAAAGGGGGGACTACACAGGTATGAGAAACTTCCTGCAGGAGGTTCAGTGGGACAGAGAAAATGGTAGGAAAATCAGTAAACGAGATGATGGAATATGTGGCAACAAAGTGCAAGGAGGCAGAGGAAAGTTTTGTTCCCAAGGGAAACGGAAATAATAGGAAGACCAAAACGAGTCCTTGGTTTACCCGAAGGTGTAGGGAGGCAAAAACTAAGTGCAACAGAGAATGGAAAAGGTACAGGAGGCATAGGACCCAGGAAAACAAGGAGATTAGTAGAAGAGCCAGAAACGAGTATGCACAGATAAGGAGGGAGGCCCAGCGACAGTATGAAAACTACATAGCATCGAAAGTCAAATCTGACCCGAAACTGCTGTATAGCCACATTAGGAGGAAGACAACAGTCAAGGACCAGGTGATAAGGCTGAGGAAAGAAGGTGGAGAACTCACAAGAAACGATCAAGAGGTATGTGAGGAGCTCAACACGAGATTTAAGGAAGTATTTACAGTAGAGACAGGAAGGACTCTGGGGGGACAGACCAGATGGGGACACCAGCAAGGAATACACCAACAAGTGTTGGACGACATACATACAGATGAGGAGGAGGTGAAGAAACTGCTAAGGGACATCGATACCTCAAAGGCAATGGGACCAGACAACATCCCCCCATGGGTCCTTAGAGAGGGAGCAGATATGTTGTGCGTGCACTTACCACAATCTTCAACACATCCCTGGAAACTGGGCAACTACCTGAGGTATGGAAGACGGCAAATGTAGTTCCCATTTTTAAAAAAGGAGACAGAAAAGAGGCACTAAACTATAGACCTGTGTCATTGACGTGTATAGTATGCAAAAATTATGGAGAAGATTATCAGGAGGAGAGTGGTGGAGCACCTGGAACGGAAACAGGAGTATAAATGCCAACCAGCACGGATTCACGGAAGGCAAATCCTGTGTCACAAACCTTCTGGAGTTTTATGATAAAATAACAGAAGTAAGACAAGAGAGAGAGGGGTGGGTTGATTGCATCTTCTTGGACTGCAAGAAGGCCTTTGACACAGTTCCTCACAAGAGATTAGTGCAGAAGCTAGAGCATCAGGCGCATATAACAGGAAGGGCACTGCAATGGATCAGAGAATACCTGACAGGGAGGCAACAACGAGTCATGGTACGTAATGATGTATCACAGTGGGCACCTGTGACGAGCGGGGTCCCACAGGGGTCGGTCCTAGGACCAGTGCTATTTTTGGTATATGTGAACGACATGACGGAAGGGTTAGACTCAGAAGGTGTCCCTGTTTGCAGATGATGTGAAGTTAATGAGGAGAATTAAATCTGATGAGGACCAGGCAGGACTTCAAAGAGACCTGGACAGACTGGACACCTGGTCCAGCAAATGGCTTCTCGAATTTAATCCTGCCAAATGCAAAGTCATGAAGATGGGGGAGGGGCACAGAAGACCACAGACAGAGTATAGGCTAGGTGGCCAAAGACTGCAAACCTCACTCAAGGAGAAAGATCTTGGGGTGAGTATAACACCGAGCATGTCTCCGGAAGCACACATCAATCAGATAACTGCTGCAGCATATGGGCGCCTGGCAAACCTGAGAACAGCATTCCGATACCTTAGTAAGGAATCATTCAAGACACTGTACACCGTGTATGTCAGGCCCATACTGGAGTATGCAGCACCTGTTTGGAACCCGCACTTGATAAAGCACGTCAAGAAACTAGAGAAAGTACAAAGGTTTGCGACAAGGTTAGTTCCAGAGCTAAGGGGAATATCCTATGAGGAAAGATTAAGGGAAATCGGCCTGACCACACTGGAGGACAGGAGGGTCAGGGGAGACATGATAACGACATATAAAATACTGCGTGGAATAGACAAGGTGGACAAAGACAGGATGTTCCAGGGAGGGGACACAGAAACAAGAGGCGGCCACAATTGGAAGTTGAAGACACAAATGAGTCAGAGAGATAGTAGGAAGTATTTCTTCAGTCATAGAGTTGTAAGGCAGTGGAATAGCCTAGAAAATGACGTAGTGGAGGCAGGAACCATACACAGTTTTAAGACGAGGTTTGATAAAGCTCATGGAGCGGGGAGAGAGAGGGCCTAGTAGCAACCGGTGAAGAGGCGGGGCCAGGAGCTAGGACTCGACCCCTGCAACCACAAATAGGTGAGTACAAATAGGTGAGTACACACATATACATAGTTATAAGTCGACAATTCCAAAATATAACAACAACATTCTGCTGTTGACTCGCCCTGGCAGGTTATAGCAGCTCTCCTTACTTGCACAGTATCCCTACGATCCCCGAGGGGGAGGGGAACCTCTACCATCTCCACGATGTCTCATCGTGTGAGAATTAAGCCCAAGTCTGCTGTCGTCGATGACGCCACGAAGCTTGAGCTTGCAGCTTCTCTCAACACTTGTCTGCACGCAAAGTTCTCCAAGATCACGTCACTGAAGGAAGCTTTCATCGTCACTTTTCTCGATGATACTGAAGCTGACAAGGTGCTTACACCTACTGCCATGAAGACCTTAGAAGACCGAGGCTTTACCATCTCTACGTCACCATACATGCTTGCAAAACGTTCAGTGTTTATGAAACGTCTTGACAGGCTGATCACGAACATGACAATCCAGGAAATTACTACATCACTTGGGCCAAGATTGACACTGTAGTGAAGATTCCCAACGCTTCCTCAATGCTCAAGGTCACATTCCTGGACGTTACCATGGCGACCAGAGCACTGTCGGATGGCCTGGCCATCTCTTACTACTATATCAACCCTCGACAGATTGAACCTGAACGCTTCACGTACATAACACCTTGCTGGACATGTTACTCGTACAGTCACTCTACTGCCGACTGCCACGTGAAGAATAAGAAGATATGTTCCACCTGTGGGTCTGCAGGACACGATTTTCGTTCTTGCACTTCCACTGCTGCTCCCACTTGCATAAACTGTAAGAGTGATCACCATACTCTTGCAGCCAAGTGTCCAGTGCGAAAGGATATCCTTTCTAAGAAACTAAAGGAAGAAACAAAGAAGTCATCTGGAACCTCTCCTACATACGCTGCAATTGCCAAGATTCAATCTACAATATCCAAGATTCTACAAGCTACTCAACAGTCGTCTCCACCACTCTCACTACCCAACCTCCACCTGATGATATTTCTACCAAATTTTATTACTGCATGATGTTTGCCCACATGCAAAATGCTGCAAAACCTGGCTCTTTCAACACGACTATCAATGAACTTCTTGCACTCAACAACATGCCATCATTTAACTTCCCTGCAAGTCCACCATCAGCTGAAATTTTGAAAATAATCCCGAAGATCGTCAGTTTTGAAGCGCCAGATGACTTTAAGAAATTAATAATTGACAATGAAGACGCATCCTTTTTTGAATCCTCCAATCAACGTTCACCTGATAACATCCAAGTCAGCACTACGCCTCCTATTCGTCGATCGCCTCCTACTCGTCGATTGGCTCGTCGTGGCGGCGTACCTCCTTCACCTCCACTCACCACTACTCATATGGACCAATCAGAAGCCACGATTCTACCAAAGTCTTCTACACACTCTCTAGCGGGGGACACCAACATTGAAAGAACCTTCAATGCTGCAACCACCAAAAAAACCTCTCCAGTCATCACTCGACGTATTAATACAGAAGACCAACATCGAGATCAATACCTGCACGGGAAAGATATAACTTTTTATACGACTCCTGACCAAAAAACCCACCATGAATGTCGACACTTTGTACGAGAAATTACACGACAGAACAGTCAAGTTTACAAATCGTAAAGGATCCCACTGCTCCTTCACTACACTCAAGATGACCCTTGACCAGTTACAAGCCGACCCAGCATTTCGACCCAAGATTACAAGACTACTCATCTCATCGTTTCCTTCCAACAACTGCACAACATAAGGAATGCCTCCCACACTGAAGAAATGAAGTAACTCCTGACTCACAATTTAATGACACCTGACCAATCAAGAAGCTAGCCTCCCTTGACCACGCCTCCAGCTTCTGCCAGCCGCCAATCAACATCAAGATGCAGCAATCTTCCATCCAGCAAGTTGCAGTCAACGCCCGCAGAGTTCCTGCTGTCTTCTATGTCGTCTTCGTTATTGTTTATCCAGGCTTTGCAGTTGGGTCTAGTCCTGACTCTTCTCATCTTCGACTCAAGACATTCCTCTCACCGTCTATTCTTCGCACTGTCCCCACTTGCCCCTCGCCCCTCGTGGGTCCTTACCTGTGAGTCCTTGATTGATTGACAAAATATTGTACTTGAAACACTCGGAAAAAATAATTTTAAAATTGCACCCCTACTACCTCTTAAAACATTCATAAAACAAAACTCACACGCTCCCGCCCTTTCTAGGAAACCACCCATTTCATCCCCTTACCTGCCTTTCACTCCCGAAATCCCGTAATGTAAAATTTCCTATAACCCTCACTTAAATCCCTTCCCATCTCCCCCCATAACCTCCTTTCCTACACTTTGTCCTAAAAAAAGTTGCGTTAACGCTTTAAATTTCTTTCACCACGTTCGCTCCTCCATAGCCCAAGACATATAAATTAATCCTAATTATTACCCTCCCCATTCTCTACCATTTGATTCCCCCCACCTTGTCAAAGCAAAAAAACCCTCAACACCTAAAAACCCCCCCCCCCTAACCTTATTCCCTTTTACCCAACCAAACCCTTATTATTCAATACATTGAAAAAAATAAACCATAGGGAAAAACAGTCCCCAATCCACCACAACCCTTGCATACCCACCTCCCTTATTCTCTTAGGAAAAAAAACCTTTCAGAGGGAAAAGACCCCATAAAAAAAATCTATACATAACTTCTCGTACTTTAGGTTTTAAACTAATTTGTTAAACGCCCCCAGATATTACGCCAACATTCATGGGAAAAACCCCCTTTCCCACTCCTTTACCTCCCCCCCATCGGGGTTCCCATTTTAAAAAGTGAAGGTCGCTCATTTTTAGAACCCGTAACATTGCCTCACCTTTTGAACTCCCTACCCACCCACCACCTTGCATACCCGCGTATTTAGAAGTCCGCCTTCCCTCGCCCCCCCTCCCTTAAAACTCGTTTCAAATACACACTCAAAAACCTCTTTTCAACAGTATAAGACCCGCCCCCTCGGCCAAGGGGAGTGTAAAAACCACTCTACCAACCATCCTTCCAGTACCCCAAAAAATCTAAAAGCGTTTTTGTAACCTTTGTATCTCACACGAAGTATGGATTATTGCTGTGTTATGGGGTATAGGACCCAACATTATTTTAAAAAACATTACCTGGAATACCAAATTTATTAAATTTGATGGGGCTCATTCTAAATGTCATAAGGGCGAAAATTTTAGACTGAGAGGCAGCGGGCAAGCCTATTTTTCTCAATAAATAGGTTATACTTTGACCCCATAAACACACAATTTAAATAATAGTTTAAAAATTTGTATTTTTTTGAAAAAGTAAAATTAAAGGGGGTAAATTGTGGTAACTGGAAAAAAATTTGTGCTTGGCAACATCTTTTTTTTTGGTGGGGGGAGTTTAGCTAGCTTTCTCTCTCCCCTCATGAGGCCTCCTCTGTGGCTGACCTTAAAATGCAGGATCTCGGGGCCCTTTCTTCTTTTTTTGGGGGCATTGTGTTGCTCCAGGGGTGAGTTTTTTATAATTTAATTTGTGGCCACCATACCCAGGGTGACATGTGGTCAAAACACTGGTTAGCCCCGAATTATGTCAAGAAGAGAGAAGGGGCAAAAGTTGTTGGAAAACACCATGTGGAGAAACTAGGGGTGTGTAGATCTTTTTTGAAAAAAGTAGGCTTAAAAGTATATTCCCGTACAAATTTTTATTGAGAATACAGTTTTTTAATTTTTTAAAGTAGTAGTTTTTCATAAACCCGTGAAAAGGGGTGGGGAGAGGATTCAGGAACTCAGGGTGATCAGCCATAATGTAGGATTCCCCCCAGACAGAAAAGGCCATTAAGTAAAAGCTACCCCCCAGAACGATGAAACCTTATAACAAAGTAATAAGGGGAAAACCCAAATAACATGGGGGCTTGACCCGGGGGAGTTTTTGAAGTAAAATAACTCAAAAAATTCTTTGAATTATTCTGGTATGGGGTAAAAACAGTTGCATGTTTCTGGTAGAAGATTTACCAAGGTGGTGTCAGTGGGAATGTTGTTTTCATATATTTTTTACAGGTTTTTTTTCTCCTAAGGTGGGGAAAGGTGGTAACACATTTTTGTTGTGGTTATGGTAAGTGATGTGCATAGTTTACATTCAATTTTTGTTATTTTATGTACCTTGGGAAAATTTTGTCCCCTGATGCTGTAAGAGGGAAGCAATGTTTAAAGATAAAAAATATGTAGAAATGATCTTTAAAATTTTTAGGGTTTAGGGGGAAAAGGGAAAAAATTCATCAGTAAAAAAAATGCCTGTTTAAAAAGTGAAAAGAGGAATCCCTACTCCAGGGGATATGGAATGGAGAGAAGAGACTTAAATTAGCATACAGAGGCTCGATGAACTTAATGAAAGCTAAGAGGAAGAACGTCATTGGTTTGGAGGTTCAGAAAAAAGCCGAGCATACTTTAACAAATAAACTGCAAATTTTGTCCTAAGTTTACAGAAGTGACCCCGAAGTATTTTTTTTTTTTTTAGAAGCGCTTTGGGCAAGGATGGCCCAAAAAGAATGGGGGCCCTAGTTCGCACACAATTTTGGGGGAAAGGATTCCCGGGGGTTTAAAACCTGGAGGGGCAAAATTTTTTTGATTAGATAAGATTAAAAAGGAATATTTCTTGCTACCAAAAGATACCTGAAAAATAGACAAAAAATTTAGGAAACAAAAATTTCGGGATGGCAGACCCTTTAAATGAGTTTGGGAATGAAAAACGTTCCCTTTTTTAAAAAATGGGGGTTTTGTTTCCCAAAAGGGGTTTTAAAAAAAAACTATAAAAATTATTTGACTATGGTCATGAGGAATTGACAATACAACCCTGTTGACCTCAGAGAATATTTGGAGGACAAAAAAAACCCCGATAATCTTTCAAAGCACTGGATCTAGGTACCATTCTTGGCTCGCGGAAAATTGGTAAGTAAAAACAGTCTCTTTTTGAAAATTCCCCACTCTTCTAAACCTTTTTCCCGTCCTATGTCTAAAGGTAAGTGGGGCAAGAATTTTCAGGGACAAATGAAGGTGATGTGCCCTCTAAAATAGAAGGAAAAGGTAAGTCAGCTGGAGTTCAAAGTTTACCTAGACAATCAGATAATTTTTCAGGTCCTCGAGTAAACAGTACCAGTCCTACACCAAATGGTAAAAATACCTTTAAGAGTTATGCCTTTACTACTGTAACAAAACTGGACACACACAAAAGTTTTGCTGGTCAAGGCGGCGAGATCAGGAAAGGGAGGAACCACCCCAGAGGACTCTAACTGCAGAGATACATCCAGTTGCCTGCATTAGGTCTTCAAGGCAAGGTGAGGAGGAACCTTTGGGTCTAGACCCCAGGATGCAGGTATTTTCTAGTAAGTCCACAGTTGCTTTGCATAAGGATGTGGGTAGGGTTGAGAACATAGTGTCCTTGAGAGATGGATGTAGCACCTACTCCTTGCTACGTGCTGGAGTGCTGCCAGTGTCTAAGGATACCTATACTGGAGTAGAAAATATTATTGAAGGGTATTACGGGTTCAACCATAAGGACACCAGTACACAAATTATGGGTAGAATCTGCATACCCAAGTTGGCTATCTCCCTGAAGGAAACTCAGATGAAATTCCCTTCGAAGGGTCGACCTCTTATTAGGGAATAGTGTTATGGGCCTGTTAGACAGTGAAGAACCCTAGTATGGGGGCAACCAGCCCCAAAGTTGGGGAGAAGAAGGCTAGGAGCCCCTGCCATACCTTTTTCCTGTTGGTGCATCAAACGATATGTCTCGGATGGTAGGACTTAGTTTGGATAAGCTCATTTCTGATGATGAACTGCAGTCCACTATGAAAAGGATACCACACCCCGAGTTGAGTCTAATCGTGGCAGAGATCAAGGTAGTTAGTGAGAGGGAGATTGGGGACCCCTACGATGAGCATTAATTGCTGCACATGGGTGTGGATGACACACTTTAGTCGATCAGAGCCTCGCTGTCTGACTGAGGAGAATCTACGTTTTAAATAAAAGCTTCTATTTTCAGAAAGGTATACTCATGAAGAAGGCGTCTTCCGGGCGCCCCCCACGACCCCCCTTCGGTTGCAGTACCAGTAGAAGGAAGAGCCAAGTTTTTGTCAACAGTCGGTGGTGCCTGAGCCATTATAAGAAACATGTTCTTACTTATGCATGACACAACCCCTTAGGTGGACACCTAAGGTATTGCTAAAACAGTATCCAGGGTTTCCAGCCACTTTCTTCTGGCCTCGGCTGTGGGAGACGTGGAGATTATATAAAGACCTGTCATTGCCTGCCAAATTATAGGGAAACCTAATCAAAGCATTAACCTATTTTACCCTTCCAGCCGATTTCAGCACAAGGTTTGGGGAACCCTTCAGCAGCTCTAGTGGATGTCGTTGGCCCACTCCCAAGGACCAGAATGTGAAAAAAATTATTACTAAACATAATTTTGCTCCACTACCAGGTTACCTGGAACAGTCCCTCTGCATAAGATAACTGCTCATAGACCTTAAGTGTTTTTGATGAAGTTCTTTTTTCTGTTTGTTTTTCCTCAGCAGTGCAAAAAGACCAAGGGCCTAACTTTACCTCAAAGTCTTCAGAAATGTTTTTGAAGGGACTAAAGTAGAGCCTCAAGTTTCAACTGTGGTACACTCTCCATCTCAAGGGGAAATAGAGAAATAACATCAAACCCTCAAGACAATGATGCAAAGCCTATGGTAAGACAATACAAAAAACTGGGATGAAGGATCCCTTTTTTTGTATTTGCTGAGGGGGGAAGCACCGGAATCTCTAGCTATTGGCTTGGGAGGATGGGAGCCCCCCCCCGGGAGCTTTTTCTCATTTTCCAGACACGTTTGGCCATATGAAGTGGAGGTACCTGTGAACTCCCCATCAACCAGACCAGGATATGTGGGGACCATAATGCTCTGGAGTCTGTAAGGAAGTGCTGATACGGGAGCCAATTCATGGAAAACTGTAGGGCAAGTTGCTGTGAGCTGAACATGTTTGGGGGAAATTTTTCCCGGGGTTTTTGATAAAAACCCACACCCCCAAGCAAAAAGAAAGAAAAATGTCACAGTAACTGGAAAAGGGGTTTTTAATTAGAAAAAATTCAAAGAGACCAATGTTTTAATGGAATTAAAAGGGGCTGCAAAAACATAACTGTATAAAATAAAAAAGCGTTTTTAAGAATAACATGTTTTAAAAGTTTTTGGGAAATGCAAGCTTGGGTTTAAAAGAGAAAAAAGTTGGGGAGTTTGGCTCACCACCTTTGGAACCTTAAAAGATTTGGGGTGTCAGTAATGGGGGAAAAATTGAAGCTCCATGAATAGTTGTTAAGGGAAACTAGCCAATTCAACAACTTTTTTGTGGGGAAAAAACTTATGAAAAATTGGGGATAAGAAGAAATGAAATTCTTCCACCACCAGTTTGAGTGCTTAGTGAGAGTCAGTGATCATTTTCCCCTGCTTCAGGTTCCCAATTAAGGGCCCCCGGGCATAAACACTGACAAAAACAAGGACTTTAACAAATAAGTTTTTTGGTGAAAGTTTATACTTTCCACAAGGAAAGCAAACTTTTAAATAAACTAAAAAAGGGGGAGGAAATGTGATTTCCCGGCCTGTTCCATACCATTTTAATGTGTGAAAGCAAATTGTGTTCATTGTTTGCTTAAAATTTTTTTGGAAAAAAAAAGTGAGGTATTTGGTAAAAATTGATGTATCCAACCTGGTGCAAAGAGATGTCTTTGTGTTTGTTGTTGTACTGCAGAGGTTGCAGAACTGTTACTATCAAAGAAAAAACCTTCTAAGTTTAAATATCAATTTTTTAAAACCACAGGAAAGAAAATTTTCATTTGGGCGGGTTATTCAGCATTTGTAAATGTCTCAGACCTATTCATCCTGTTCCTGTGTATGGTGACTAAAATCAACTCTTACAAGGGGTTTTGGGTTCCTACAGCCTTTTAATTTTGGGAATATATAAAAGCCTCAGAGAATGTAGTTGCTAATGCTCTCTCTAGATGTTTCATGCAGATGCATGGTGCATACTTTGTACATAGTGTTTTGTCTTGTGCTGACCTTGTTGTTTTTGCAGTGGTGAACTCTCCGGCGAGCCTGAGTTCTCTCTACCAGCCATCTGACTGTAAGGAGTCGAGTCGGAGCCAAAAGTTGATGAGGGTCAGTGTATATGTAAATGTGAGTTGAGGGAGAGGTTGACAACCTTCGGTAACATGAGACGTTCAGAAGGGAAGTGATAGGTTGTGTCATGGGTGCTCTATAAACGAAACGGCCCGACGATTTGCCTTTTTGGTCCCTTTTTTTTTTTTTTTTTTTTTTTTACACAGGGGTTTTACAAGGTTAAGGATCCCAAACTTTATTGACAACCAATTTACAGGTTAAGGATTCATAACTTTATTGGGAACCTAAGAGCTGTTTCCTACATCAGCTCATTTGAAAGCATTTTTATTGTTATGAGACATACAATAGGGAGCAGGATGAAGTTGAAGCCTCTGTGGGCCAGCATTTTCATTTGGATCAACTTACTTTATCTCGTTGACATCATTATTCTGTACGAATTGTTACCATACTCGGAGTCATCCTTGGTATGTATGATCTCATATGAGGATGTTCTGGCGAAGGGTAACAGCCAGAGTGAAGTTGCTTGCTTTCTGCCCGTCTTGTGGCATAAAAGCTTGTTTCAGCTGTCCCTCGAAGTGAATCCAAGTGTGGAATTTTGACAATATTGCCTTGTACATAACAGTAATGCCACCTCACATCCCTCCTATGTTGAAGCTCTGATGAAATGACAGACTATCCAGATGGGTCCAGGCGAGAGATGAGAAGTCTTGCTCTGTTTCACAACTCTGTCAAGTAGTCGCAGATGAGAGTGAGGTCAGGCAAACCAAGAAGTGAGCATACTCAAGGTGTGAGCGTACTTTGTGCCTCGTACAGGATCTGCAACTCCTACTGTCAACAGATGGCGAGATAGCGGCGAAGTGCCGTAAGCTACCTGCTGCCTTTGTTTGCAAGATTTACAAACAATGGTTCTTCATGGTTAGTTTGGAGTCAAATTTCCCCCAAGAATATCAACTTCTTCCTTCCAGGTTGCCAACACCCTCCCATTCATCCTTACTACTGCACCAGCATTACCATCATGGTGCCTAGAGACGATCATCATTTGCGTTTTCTCAGGTGCAAATGTTACTTGCCATCTATTTCCCCAAGCTGATATAGCTCTCAGCTGGTGATTGATGTAGCTTAGAGCAGCTGGCATTTCTTCTCTTGGATAAGTGAATGTCAGTGTACAGTCGTCTGCATATGCATGTGATTCTGGGATGAGATGAAGAAGGTCGTTGAAGTAGACATTCCATAACAATGGACCAGCACGCTTCCTTGTGGAACACTTGCCCCAATAGGATGTCTTGCTGATTCCGTTCCATTGAGAACTACACTTAGAGATCTACCATGAAGGTAATCACTGAGGAGACATAGCGTAGAGCCTGCAATTCCCAGTGCTTGAAGTTTTGCTAAGAGGCCCTGGTGCCACACCCGGTCGAAAGCGCCAGCAATGTCCAGTGCTACCACACAGCTGACTTTGGATTCATCCAGTGACTGGTGCCACTTAGTGGAGAGGTTTAACAACAGATCAGCAGCAGAGTAACCTTTCCTGAAGCCATATTGACGATCACAAAGTAGTGAGTGGTAGTCAAAAAACTCTGTCATTTGTCTTGAGATTATTGTCTCAAGGATCTTACCAGTGATTGACAGGAGTGACACTGGTCTGTAGTTGCTGATTTCTGCTCTGCTCTTCTTTTTGTGAACAGGGACTACATTTGCCTCTTTCCATAGAGAGGGCCATTTACACTGTACTAGGCAGTGCTGAAAGATGCGAGTTAGAGGTGCTGCTAGCTGGTCTGCACATCTTCTCAACAATCTTGGGCTCAACTTGTCTGGGCCCACAGCCTTTTCTTGGTCAAGCGATTTAAGAAGGAAATGCACCTCCTCCTGCCTTATTGTCACCACTGACAGTTTTGACACAGTTCTTGCAGCTAGCCAAGGAGGGTCCCTTGCTGGATCAGGAACTTGCATTTTGGTAGCAAAGTGTTCAGCAAAGAGGTCCGCCTTCTCTTGACTACTAGTAGAGGTGGTCCCATCCTGTCGATTTAGAGGTGGAATAAGTTCATCAGGCAGATAACCTTGTCTGTCCTTGACCAGGGACCACCAGGTTTTGGAGCCTACCCTACCTGATGCTAAGCTTTCTTTTAGTGTCCACCTCCCATTTAGCAATGGCCCACTTTTGAACATCACCCATATGCCTACAGGCTTGCGTGTGCAAGTTCCTGTTATAGGTGGTAGGATGTCTCTTATACCTTCGCCATGCTTTGTACTTAGCAGTAGCAGCCTCTCTACAACGAAAGCCAAACCAAGGCTGATCTGTAGGCTTCGTCACATATTGCCGGTGAGGAATGTGTCTTTGTTGTAGATTAAGGATGTGTCCAGTGAAGGTTTTTCACTTGGTTGTCAACATCCCCTTGGAGAAGAGCATTCCATCGGTGGTGGCGAGCTCAGAGCAAAGGGCTGGCCAATTACCTCTTTCCCATAGCCAGGTTGTGCGTGTGGACTCCTCACCTCGTTCTGTTGGGATCTTAAGTGTCGTAAAAACAGCCTTGTGGTCAGACGATCCAACGTAGCCGAGGGTTGACAAGTGACTATGCCTTCTGCCAGATCACTCACTACTGGGTCAAGGGAGGAGCCAGAGATATGAGTAGGGAAATCAACAAAGTTTCTCATGTCAAACACTGCAAGAAGGTCATCAAAGTCCCTCTGTATAAGGTGCTGGTTGAGGTCACCAACAATTATAATATGTTGACAGTTGTGTTGTAGCAGAAGGGAGTCAATATTTTCCATTAGGAAGTTGATGGGGTCTGCATGTTGCCACTGAGGTCTGTACATTGCACATGCTAGTACAGAGGTACTAGTGTTTATACAGAGCTTGAAGAACATCATTTCAAGATGTGTAGGGTGGCAACATCAATGTGCTGGGCATGAACACTTTTAGAGAAGCACACAGCAACACCTCCTCCTTGCCCTTGCCTGTCTCTTCTCATCCATGAGGTGTAGCCAGCAATTCTTGCAAAATTTTCTGGAGTCCTGTCATCCAAAAATGTTTCAACAACAGCTATCATGTCGGGACGTCGAGTGTTCACAAAACTATGTGTGAGCTCTCCAACATTAGTAATGAAACCTCTAATGTTGGCCGACAGGATGCTGATAGACTGGCTCCTCATGATGAAGTGGTCAGCTTGAGGTGGTGGGTGTGTAGGGAATGTAAGGTGCCTGCCCTTGAGAGAGGTAGGGTACTGAGGCAGCTGCAGGGATGTAGGTCTGTGGTCTTGTATAAGGCACAATCCCACCTGCTGGGCTGGGATAGGAGTAGCTAAGTGGGTGACGTGTGAGAGTGTTCACCAATTCAGAGATCCTGCTGGTTTGTTCTGAGAACAGGTCTCTAAACAGGTGGCCCTGTCTGTCAAGTTCCTTTTTCTTCCGACACTGGTCCTCCTATGTCCTTTCTTGTAGCAGTAATTACACCTGGTATCTCGCAGGCAGTTGTTGGCAGTGTGCCCCTTCCGGTGACAGCGAGAGCACAGCCTAGGTGCCTGGGAGGGTGGACTAGGATTTGTTGCACTCTGTGTTTTGCAGATTTGTCCTCAGATTCTGCGCTGGAACTGTGTTAGTGGAGGGTGAGACGGCTGTAGATGT
>NC_069439.1:184404-205702 GCF_026875155.1 Cherax quadricarinatus | reverse complement strand
TGCGACAGTACGCGGCACATACACTCTATCAAGTTGTGCCACGTACCTGCGATGTACAATGGTATGCTCAACCTCACCCCCACCCGCCACGTCCATTAATCCCACCCCAAACAATAAATCCCCCAATACCCCAGAAAAGTGTCCACTTCCCTGGGGTTCAACATCCCTATGCCGGATCATGTAATTCCAATCCCCTCCTATGACTGCCACTTCAGGGAGTGACCGCAAATAGTAAATTAATACCTCCTTCACAAAGTTAGTTTTTACATGCCCATCATTCTCTGCAGGTCCGTACATGCACACAAAAGCTGCCCTCTCCTTGCCCCATAGACCTTCCACCCTTTTTACCCTCCCCTTCCCACCCTCGCAATGTCTCACAACAAATGGGCTAGTCTCCCTGATCATGATGGCAATGCCACCTTTCAACCATATAGAATTTTCCACATACACATCATACCCATCTATCGGCAACTCACTGCCTATTTTATGATTGTGTTCCTGTATGAACACAACATCAACATTATTATGCACCAATAATTCATGGAACCATACACGCTTTCGTACAGTCCTCAAACCATTAATATTTATTGTCAGGCACTTAAATTGGTCAGTGGGGGTTTTCCTCTCGATACTGAATTTTTCTCACCAGATTTTTCGTTTCCACCTTTTTCACCCCCCCCCCTTTCGAAGCACTCTTGACCAACCCCTTGAACTTTAGGTCCATAGGGCCCTCTCTGTGCCACATCCACCCAGGTTTTTTTTCCTGATCGCTGGGCTGGCGTCAGCACTTCCTCCGAGTCTGAAAGCGCTACAGAACACTTCGGCGTTACACTTTCCAAACCATACCACGGGCGGGGATAGAACCCACAATCAGAGAGCCTCAAAACTCCAGACTGTCACGTTAGCCACTGGGCCAGCTAGCCACAATAAGATTCGTCCAACTAGGTATATTTCTACATCGCAGGAAGGTTAGCATAGGCACCACTGTGACCACAAATGCAATCGTGTCATTACGATTTTGTGAGTCATGTTTACACTTTCCACCTGCATGGGCGTCATCCACAGTGCAGTCATGGTGGAATTCCACCTCCACCGTATGTTTCAGCAAGGCATCAGGTACCGCATAGGCAAACTAGGCATTTGCCTAGGGCCCCGCGCATTTGGGGGCCCCGCGGTCCAAGGGGTTCAGGGGCTCATCCAAGACTGCGCAGCACATGGTGCAAGTGCAAAGGGGTCCTTGCCTAGAAAGTTCAAGTGTTTGGAGAGCAAAATTGATTTTTAAAAATTAATCAAAACAAAAATAAATAATGAAATAAGATTTGTAAGCTCACTTCGCAATGATGAAGCTTTTGAAATGTTTGAAGAGAAAGCTAAACTGCTGGTGAAAGACTATAATTACCGGTCTGATCATCAGCGGTCAAGGAAGAGGAAACGCAATTTTGAAGAGCCAGACAATGAAATTGTGTTGTTACCAAGGCAGAAATGTAAGACAGCTACATACTTCGTCATTCTGGATTCACTGATTACAGAATTGGTGAAAAGAAAGAAATCTACCAGAATCTCAATGACAAGTTTGGATTTCTGTTCAAAATTACTACTATGCCAGATGCAGAATTAAGAGAAGCTGCATTAAAGTTGCAACAACACCTTTCAGCAGATGTTCAGGACACATTTGTTGAAGAAATAGTTCATTTTTCTGGGTATATGAATCAGATTAAAGCTCCACCTGAAAAATGTGCGCCCTCAGCTGCTTTGAAACATTTAAGAAATGCAGGTATCTCAGAAACGTTCCCTAATGTTGACATATTTGCATTGCCTTTACCTAACACTTCAGCTACTAACTGTGAAGGAGAACGTTCATTTTTCTGTTTTGAAAAGAGTGAAACCAGCTCCGTTCAACAATGAGCCAAGACAAATTGTGTAACCTAGCCTTGTTGACCATTGAGTCTGATCTAACAAGAAATATTGATTTTCAGAATATAATTGATGATTTTGCCCAAAATGAAATCAGAAAAAGTTTATTTAAGAAGTGCCTGTGAATATAAAAAAATTCTTTACTTTCTTGAGTTTATATGATTTGATAGTCTTATGCATGATGCAATGATAACAATAATGGTCAGTGATTTATAAAGGGAATAATAGTGCTGTAGTGGTTATGCCTGAATATAATAGGTACATGATGTCACTACTTTAATAGCCTAATCTATTAATACTATGCTGTCTTGAGTTTATTCTCTTTAAAATGCATGATTTAACAGATAGTTATAATGGCTGTTGGTAAATGGTTTTGGTTGTCTTGATGTACTTTCCCTATTAAATTTAATCTAAATAGCCAGAATGTATTTAATTAGACCTTAAACAGGCTCACACCGACCCCCCCCCCAAGCTGGAAGGGGTCGCTTCGCTTACCTGTAACTCAAAGGGGCCCCGCCAATCTGAATAGCCTAGGGCCCGGAGACTTCTTAATCTGGCCCTGGGGACGCCCACGACCAGCTGCTCTTCGTGTCCAGCGTCCACCTTCGCAGCAGGTCCCAGGTCTAGGGGTGGGTCCATCACAGGACTCATGCTCCTCTCCATAAATAATTCACCCAGCATGGAGGCAATGGATTCCTCGACGTCGTTACACACATCTTGCAGAGCCAGGCCCACTACTGGTTCCACCTCCAAAGAAGGCGACACTCCCGGGAGTGTGGCACACGCTGTCTCCGTAGACCTCTCAACCTCTTCGCTCCAAGACAATCCTGATGGTAGCACCAGCGCACCAGGCACATCTTGCCCCGCACCTTCCTCCCCAACGTCCGTGCTTTGTTGCCCAACCTTGGCACCTCGTCGTCGTTCACACTGTACCGCCATATGGTCATATGTGCCGCACAACCTGCAAATGCAGCGTTTCCCTGCATATGACACCAATACCTGAGTCCTGAAGTCTTGCAAGATCACGTAAGAAGAGATTGGGTGTCGTAATGTCATCTTTACAGAAAACGTTCCCTCTGGTATCCCTGCATATGGGCCATCAGACCACTTCCCTGCTGTAGCCATGTGTATGGTGCCATAATTATCCAATGCAGCTCAAATGTCAGACACATCAGCCTCAAAGGGCACGTTTCTGACCTTTACCCATGTGTAACAGCAGGAGACATCATGTAGCTTCATTGACACTGCATGGTTAACCACTAGATTAACCTCCTGGAACTTGTGAACCACTGCCTTGTAAACATGAGCCAAGCAGAACTTCACAAAGATCCTCGACATGCCATTCATTGCCACACCGCACAAGTCCTCGTTGGCAATACCATAAGTATCACAGATTATCGCAGGCACGGCCCCACGGGTCAACTCAATACACACAGTATTGACGTGGCGTCTACCCGCCAGTGCCATATTGAGAAAATGAAACTGCAAACCGGTCAACTATAGGGGGCAGTAGTAGCACACGTCCTCTCTACTCAAAGGCTGAGACGAATGAACACCAAGTAAGTTTGTCCTTTATACGTGCATGCAGGCGAGATTTCTTGCAACATCAGTCATTTATGAAAATCTGTCCTATAAGCCACTTGTGAGGCTGAGGTACCAGCCTCAGGGCTCGGTGTCAACAGAGCTTGCTAGGGTAGACAACTCACATGGAGGCAGTCCAGACAAATTTTCACAGGCCTCGTGGGAGTCTTTGTTTACAATGGTCACGGCGCTCTTTGTCTGTGAATGTATGGAAGTTGACACTATCTCTCGCACTTACCTCTCCACTTGTATTACATTCATCACTATCATCACATGTACCACTTCCCTCATCATTATGACTGAAATTATGAACACCAGTGATACATATGCCATTATCGACAACCGAGTCATCTTCACACCCAGTATCTATCAATACATTACACTCATTATTTTGACTATCATGATGGTCTTCACTAAAAATTCACTCCCTACGAAAGCAAGACTCGGCAGACGATGCAGCATCCCCCCAATGAAAAGCAGGGTGCCTCTGGCACGATAAGAGACAACACAAGTGTCAAAGGCCCAAGACTGTTCAACTGCTTCCCAGCATTCATTAGGGGGATTGCCAATAGACCTCTGGCTGTCTTCAAGAAGGCGAGGACAGGCGCCTAAAGTCAGTACCTGACCAGCCGGGCTGTAGTTCGTACGTCGGTTTACGTGCGGCCAATGGTAACAGCCTGGTCGTTCAGGCCCTGATCCATTATGAGGCCTGGTCACAGACCGGGATTACCGGGCGTTGATCCCCGAAACCCTCTCCAGGTATACTCCAGGTAATTAGTTCTTAAGTAGTCTTCAAGCATTAAGGTTAGTCTTCCCAGAATGCACCTCATGTTAGTGGGTTTCTTTTGTGCCTAACAATATTTTATTACATGTAAACTATTTTACCTATGTACTGTAGAAAAAAAGAAGTTTAATATTATATTACTATTTTATTATTATTTTCTAGTTAAAGTAAATTATGTAAGAGTTTCCCATTTAATATTAAAATTGAAAGTGGATCACTATTGTATATTATTTTTAAAAATATTAAAACAAATTATTAAACTATTATAAAAAATAAAACACTATTATAAATATTCTTTAAATTTCTTAATATTTTAAAAAAATATTAAGAATTTTAAAAATACTAGTATAATATCTTCTTGTTTTGAGCTGCAAAATAATAAATATCTTTTAAATAGAAAATGTTATTGTTTACGTCAATTCTTGCTTGTTGATATAGAAGTTATTTTTTAAAGGTAATTTTTATTACCTCACAGTGTGTAATGACGGTGGGAGAATTACCGAAATAGTTCGTAGGTATCTTGATACGTTGTTAGTTTAATGTTTATTATGCACCCCATACCCATCCTGTGGGTGGTAGTCAAAAGATTACAGAGGTACATAATGGGTCCAGGGACTGGACTCCAAAGTTTTGATAGCTGAGCAAGTTACAAAGGTAATGAACTCCAGGTAGGTCTGGTCACAATCATGACGAGTTACAAAGGTATTTACATATTACAGAGGTACGTAATGGGTCCAGGGACTGGGCTCCCAAAGTTTTGATAGCTGAGCTTTTTTTTTTTTTTTTTATTTTATTTAAAACCAATACAGTTTAACAAAAATAAAGAAACAGTATGGATCTCAATCAAATTAACTGACAAACGGATTGCACCTATATGCTGGCAAGATATTACTGCCAAACATACAACAACAACCTACGGCAAGAACATAGCTAAAAAAAATACTGTCACAGGGTCGTGAATTGACATATATACACATTCATTGATGCAAAACCTTGCATATATATAAATTGTATATATAACATGACATCTGACAAAGGCTTAATACACTAGAACAGAAAATATACAAAGAAGTTATATCAGTTAAATCCCATCCTTCGCATTAATCAAAAAAAACAAAACCTAATATCATAATCTTACTAGAACATCTACATACGTAGTGGCCTGGTGGCTAAAGCTTCCGCTTCACACACGGAGGGCCCGGGTTCGATTCCCGGCGGGTGGAAACATTTCGACACGTTTCCTTACACCTGTTGTCCTGTTCACCTAGCAGCAAATAGGTACCTGGGTGTTAGTCGACTGGTGTGGGTCGCATCCTGGGGGACAAGATTAAGGACCCCAATGGAAATTAGTTAGACAGTCCTCGATGACGCACTGACTTTCTTGGATTATCCTGGGTGGCTAACCCTCCGGGGTTAAAAATCCGAACGAAATCTTATCTTATCTTATCTAACAATACAGCTTTACAAATACAAACATACGAATAAACAGAAAAAGAATATAGCTTAGAACACAAAAACTGAAGCGCTATACTGTTACAATACACCCATATACAAAATCTCAGACACAAATGGTCTACGTCACTAAACTGTCCAGATATGTCTGTATACCATACAGACTAAAACTTAACATCAAGAACTTAGCAATGACACCAAACCGGTATCAGGGTACAGACTATAATTTTTTTTTTATATTTTATTTAAAACCAACAAATAGACAATAGACAAAAGGAAAAAACCATAAAGATGACAATATATGAACAATAACTGAAAAAACGTTACATTAGATATTGAAACAATAACGAATAACATTACAATATAACAAATATGACCACTATTACCTACATATAAAATCAGATACTGAAGCTTAAAACTGTCCTATACTAGCTACATGTGGATAAGTTAACTTTCGTAAAAACATGCAAACCTATATTAACTCTTCCTCAAATTAATCATCCTTGCTCTTAATTTACACTAGAATAATAAAATGCAAGTATACTTTCATTATTTCGTTACAGACTAAATTCCTTCTGCTCAGAGCACGGAAAGAAATATAGGATAATTAACCAATGATGTCAAGAACACATCCAAGTGAAACCTACACAGACCATACAGGTCCTTGAGAACTGCACGGTCCGCGCAGCTGCTCGCCCAGGTGTGCACATGTACAGTACACATCGTACCTACAATTAGATTCAGCTCAACATTTTTCAATAATGCCATACGTAGAAACATTCTACCCAATTTGTATAATAAAGAGCAGTTTGAATCAAAGAACATTCCACAATTATCATAAATTTACCCTAACCTAAGCCTAGTATTTCATCTGTATTATAAATGTCTAATCAACACGAAAATTTTACCACATACCTCTAACCATATTTGTTGGTGTACATGATACAACCTTGTATTACCATAAAGAAAAAAAGAACAAATAAAAAGGAAAACCCACTCTTCAACTTGAAAAATCAGACTTCAATTTACCATTAGGTACATACATATAATTAATTATATAAATTTATGTTGTCAAATTGAACACAATCACTTACAACGTCAGTTATAAAATTACGTCAACTCAACCACAAATAACTTCATCCAATTCTTACAACTTCAAGGTTCGTAAAACTCTTAAACTACATACATAGTATTGCCACCATCTAGACAAATTAAAAAAAAAAAACAATTTCTCAAATATATCAAAACACACTATGCTTCTTTGGCACCAAATCAATTGTGCTTACAAAAAACATTGTAAACTTTTTTTTTTTTATATTTTATTTAAAACCAATACAGTTTAACATAAAAATAAAGAACATCGATACCATGCCTAACCCTTCTAGGGTAGGGTAGGTGCCTGAGCCCGAGCCTTTAGCTTTATAAGTGTCATTCCCATTGCCCCCTTGGGGTGGGGATGGCAGACCAGAGAGGGCCCAGCTTGTGGCTAGGCCTGGGGACAGTTGGTCCCAAAGATGAGGAGGTACTTGTGCCTCCTCCCATGGGAGACTTAGGTCTCGTATCCCTAAAAGGGACCCAAAGGCCCCGGGGCCACCATTTGGACAAGGGCCCCGGGCCCGGGGAAATACCGGCTAATCTTAACTAACTAAACTAAAAAAATAAAGAAACAGTAGGGAACAAATCAAATTAATGCAAACGGATTGTACCAAATGCTCGAAAGAATTAAACAATTTAAACATCAAAAAAATAAACTAAAAAAAAAATTACTGTCACTGGTTCGTGAATTGACATACAAAACCTTGCATTTTAATAAATTGTACATAAAAATGACTTTGCAAAGGTTCTTACACTTGAAATAAAATTCAAAAAAGTTTATCATTTAAAAACCCCTCCTTCACATTAATCTAAAAACCAAAACCTAACATATAATCTAACTGAAAATTACATTTTACCCCAAACAATACAGCTGCATATCCCAAATACAAAAAAACAAAAAAGAATACAGCTTGAACAAAATAACAAGCTCAAATGTTACAAAAACCCCCATATACAAATTTCAGACAAATGGACTACGTCAAAAAACTTTTAGATATGTCTGTATCCATACGACTAAAATTTAAACTCAAAAAAATTGCATGAAAAAAACCCCGGTATCAGGTACAGACCATAATTATAAACTTTAAAAAGAATCAATATGATATTAATTATTAAACATCTGCCCCATGAAAAAGGCTAATACAATAGAAAGGGAAAATTTATTATATACACATACACCCCCCAACACCCACCACACACCCCACCCACACCCACAATAACACAAAAATTTGCAACAAAATACTTTAAAATCAGATGCACTTTTTGCACAATCCAAACAGTATATAAGTATATCTCATCGTGAAAACCCCAGCACTAACAAAATACAAACAAAAAAAACACTTCATGTCGCAAAGAACTTATTTCTCAAAAATCAGTTATTAAAAGACATATAAATCTAATTATACAAAAAAAAATCTACTATATTTATACATTCTGAAAAGTGTTATTTCCCATAACGAGACCTTGATCTCTACATCCCCCTTGGATGCCAAAAAAGCCCCAATGAAAACCAGGAAACCATTCCAAACCCAATTCACAACACTCTCACGCCCCCCCCCCCCCCCGGGGAGGCGACCCCGCTGTTCCCCCCCTGAACCCCCCAACCTATAAAAAACCCTTCACTCATCTTTTAAAACACAGATTTATGGAATCCCAAACGTTAGCATTCTTCCCCTCTGAGAAAGTTTCCCCACCTCCCCCTACAAATCTCTGTTACGACACCTCTTTTAAGGTAGACGTTCCCGCAAGAACCTTTTTCTCTCCTCACTACCCCTTCCCCCTCATCACCCACGAATTATATAAAATCTACATAAATTAATCTAAAGCTCTTTGACCCCCTATCTAACCCCCCCATATCTAGACTTAGAGCACGAAAAAACCGACCCCCCCAGGGCCCCCCCACCCTCTTTTTACCAACCTATTAACCGACCTGACCTCCTCTAGCCCTTCCAAAAAGTAAACTACAGGGAAAAAGCAGTCTCTCCCTCCACAGATACCAACCCCCCACCCTCTACAACCTGCTGTTTGTAATATCTCCCCCAGAGGGAAGGACCCCATGCAGAAAACGAAACATCCCCTCACGCGCCCGGGGTTTTTTTAATTCAATTTACTAAATCTAAACCAAATACTCTTCCACGCTACTGGGGAAAAACCCTCAACGGGGGAAAAACGCACCTACTACAAGTAACCTACACAAAAACCCTTATACGAACCTTTCTCAGTTCCCTAACCAATCACACCCCTCAAAACTTTTTCACATTCCCTCAACCCCTTTCCCTCGTCCACTACCCGCCTGTCGTGTATCCTTCCCAAACGCCCCGCGTTCACCCCTCACGCAACATTCCCATTTAAAAACACCTTTGCCCCCGTTCAAATCCAAAAACCCCAACCCACCCTGACTTACAGGTAACATTAAAACCCTCCCTCCTTAACCAATCAAAACGTAAACCCCATAAAAATTTGTCACCCGTCTTAGATCCCCGAAATCGCTGCCCCTTAAATTTGGGGCACAGCTGAACATACCAACCTTACTATACAATAGAATGTTCACGATATCACTCGCTTTTCGATTTAGGTGCTGGGGGGTCTCAGAACCCCTAGACGCCCGACCTTTCCAAAAAACTATCTAAATTTTCCTCCGCGCCGAAACCCAGTCATCCTATAAAAATACCACAAATCTTTAAAGGGACACCGCCCATTCTTTAAAAAATTTACATCCCCCCCCCACCCCCCCCCCCCCAAGAACCAACCCCCTATGCCCCTTGACTTGACTATTTACCTGCATACCCGTGGCCTTCCAAATAATTGCACACCTGTCCAACACTCCCATGACATCCCTGCACGAAAGAGAACAGTGGTGTCGTCAACATACCCAATTAACCCGGCCGGGCCCCCTCCACCCCCCAACATCCTCATTTTGGCGTACAAAGCTCGGTAACCCTTTTCTAAAAAAGGGGTTGGAAACACGAAAACAATATTTGGGAATGGGGATCCCTGTCTAAGCCTTTTTCCATTGAAATTTTCCCTCCCCCATACACCCATTATCTGTACCCTCTTTTTTCCCCCCTTTTGTACACGTTTTTCCCCACTCGATATTTTCCCCAAAACCCTGTTCCTAAGTAAAACCCTGCAAAGCTCCCTTTCCCCCTTTAATATGCTCCTCCCGTCTAGAGCCAAAAAACCGCCCCTCCACCCCCCCCCTTACTTCCAAAAAAATTTCGATCCCATGCCCTTCAATATCACCTTCCGGCAACCCGAACGGATTTTGACCCACCCTCTCCACTCAATTTGAAACCTATTCCCTAAATTTTTGCAACCTTATAGCTGCACACATCGTGTATGGTTTGGGTTTTACCCCCGAAGGGTGGGCTGTCCTTGACCTTCGGGCCAACACTACAACTGCGTTTCCCGCTTCCCCCAAATTTTTCCCTTCTCTTCATATTTAAATAACCCAACTATAATTTCCCTTTTTCACGCCCAATGTTGTAAATAAAATTCTACCCCGGGGGACCATCAAAACGGGGCTTTCCCCCTTCTCATTCCCTTACGTTCTTATTTCCTCTGCCCTAATCGTCCCACCTAAAGCCCTTTCATCACTATTTCTAAATTCACGTCACATAGAAAACATCTTGTCCCCAAAGCCCGTCACCCCCCCCCATGTTCAGTTCTTCTCGTTTCCAAGCCTGATGCACCATCCCCCTTTGTGGTTCGTATCTCCCGCCTATCTATAATTCCCCAACCCTCTCCGGTTACCTCTAAACTGGTTAGCCGTCAGCGCCCGCTTGCTTTTGTTGCGCAAAAAAACACGCTGACGGCTTGGCCCCAAAGCATTCCTCCACCCTGCCTGCTCCCACAGCTTGAAACCTTTCATTTTGCAAACCCTAACCTCCCCCTTTATTTCAGCTATTTATCCATAGGGGAAAAATTATTCCCACCACCCCCCCCCCTAGCAAACCTCTTAACCTATCCTTAAATAGTTAGCAGTCCATATTTTAAATTTTAAAAGTTTTTTTCTCTCACATAAACTTTCTAAAACCCTTTCCTTTGCGAATATCCCACCATGTCACAATGTCATCACTCCCTGTTCTTCCACACTAAGTCCTCCTAGGACTGAAAACCCCCCCAACCCCTCCTCTCACCTAACACACGTATATTTAATTTCCCAAAAACTTCTATATATTTCCGCGAGGTCCCCCCCCAACCTCCACCCACTGCCCCATGATCTGACTTGTAGCCTCAACGTACTGAAAATTTCACGTCCACCCCTGAGAAAGGACACTTATTAGGGCTCGCGATAACCACTCCTAACAAAACGTATATTCAGTCTCCCACCCTCCCCCCAAAGGGATCACGTAAAACCCAAATCCCTTAATAATCCCCAAAAGCCACAGCATAATCCAGCCCCCCTTGGGTCCCATAGCCCCCCCTGATTTTCCTATTCCGTCCCCCCCAAATATCGCCCCCTCTGCAGTGCATTAGAAAAACACAGATCCTCACACACAAAATTCTTTCCTTTATGTTATTTTCTGCCCGGGGCTACCACTCACAAAAAACAAGCTTACCCATCCCCCACCCATCCACACGCAACACCCCCCTCCCCTCCTCCCCCGCTCTTTTGCAAAAACAAGGGCCGTCTCCCTTATTAAAATTCCCACAACCCCCTTTTAGACGGGGAGATGGGAGGGTAAAAACTCGAAATCTGCCACCTCCAAAACCCTACCTTTTGAAATTGTGCTCCGCAGGAACACAAAATACTCTAGATTTATTTAGAAAATTTCGAAACCAATTCTCTTATACCGCTACATAACCCCTTTAAATTTCAGACTAAACCAAGGCCTATTAAGTTTCCCCCCCTGCTTTCCCCTTTTCCCCTTTTACAAATCCAGAGCTTAAATTTTCGTTTGACACTTCAGGTGCTCTCTTTCCCTCCCCCCTTTTCCCGGGGCCTCCTTCATGGGGGTCCACCACCTACACCACTACTGCACAAATTACCCGTTGTTTCCCGGCCTTTGTGCGGCATAAGGACTCATCGAATTGATGTAGCCCCCCTCTTTCTGTGACGCATGTTACACATTCTTGGTCAGATGTTACCTTCGATGAACCCCCACCTCCCCCTGGAAGGTTTTTAAGAGTCAATGGACGACTCCAAACCCCATCCGTCCCAAATTTTTATGTTCGACTTTTTGGGAAACGACGATTCTCCCATGACACCACGCTCGATGAACGCCCTCTCGGGGGTGACAACGTCTTCAACACCTCACCCAATTCCTCCTCAATCTCAAAATCTTTCTTGTACTTGCTGTCCCCCTTTTCCACAGGAGACGAACCTGATCAGGCAGTTGGGGGGGGGGCTCCAACTCCCACCCGTCCCGTGTGCCCGATTTACTATTCGCTCCACAAAACACCACCCTCCCTCGATGTTTGTTCCCAAATGACCTTTGAAGCAGGGGCTGCGACGTCCACCACAGGCCAGGCACATGTCTTCGCTTTTTCACAGGTCGCCCCTAGTGATATACTCACCACAAAGGGGGCTGTCGTCGTTGTCTGGGGGACTTTCCCTTCTGCGTCTGAAATCTTGTAGGTAAATAGGAGGGTATTTGGTGCCCCAAAGTCTTTTTGGGGTTTAAAAAACCCTCTGGAAAAAACCAGCATAGGCTCCCGTGCCCACGTACCCTGTTGAGCTTTAAAGCACCGTCCCATACTTCTCAAAAAAATTTCCCTTTTATCTGCCCCGTCCCCCTCAAAGGGAAGTTGCGTAACTTGATCCCCGTATAATACCGTGAAAATCATCATTTTTACAGTGCAGTGGTGGGGTTTAAGACTCACGTCCTGAAAAACCCGGTGTTAACGATTCTAAACCGTTGCTGATAGAGTTTGACGAAAAATTCGTTTTCCCCCGTTCAATGTACCATACAAATCACTATTTGTACTCCATAAGTCTCCCCTAGATCTTTTTGGGAAAAAGACTTGCGCAAAAATGGTCGTTTTCTTCCTTAAATGTCGTGCCTACATATTTTTTTCCCTTTGTTCAGCTAAAACCCCCTCTTGACGATCACAGTGCACCCAAATTGTTAGCGAGGTGGACAGACCATTCACACCACTGCAGCCAGGTAATGAAAGGGCGTGCCTCACCAGCAGGGGGGGAGAGCCTACCCCCACTACCGTGGTGGCGCGAAGGATTTACCATTCGGTACATACATATAAAATTTATATAAAGTAGTTGTCTAATTTAACACAATCACTTACAACGTGTTATAAAATTACGTCAATAACCACAAATAACTTCATCCCAATTTTTACCTTAAGGGTTTGTAAAACTCTTAAACTAATAATGTATTGCCCCATCTAGGCAAATTTAAAAAAAAAAAAACAAACTCAAAAAATATCAAAAAACCCCCTTTCTTCTATTGGGACCCCAAACAAATTTTGGTTACAAAAATACATTGTAAATTAAACTGAAAATAAAAAAACATTTTGACATTTAACATTGTATCAAAATCATAAATACGCATAGAAAATAATGTATTGAATATCAATTGAAAATGCTCATGAGAAAAACCAGTTAATGGTAATATACAAGAAAGTAAAACATACTACCCATATACATACACATATACATCACACATATTACATATATATACATAGTCATATAACATATATATTACATACATATACAAATACACATATATACATACATACACAATACACATACATACATACAATCCACCACACATACACTGAGTATATACAAATACACAACTGCAGCAACTGCACGTAGCAAGGGACAGCTGGTCAGAAAGACAGTCCCACTGAGAATGAAGTTTCAGATATGACACAGGGACTGAAGGCAAGAACAATGTCAATGGAAGGAAATAAAAATGCTCAGAGACGCAGATGGAGACTCAGTGGGAGGAGGAAAGGGCGAGGTCATTCTTTTGTGTACGGGCCTCCAAGAAGCCAAGGGGCCAACTTTGAAGAAAATAAAACAGAGGAGAAAAAAATGATTCAGAAAAGGCATCATGAAAACATAGGGGAGGGCAATATGACCCAGGTGACAATGGGCTTTTGGTGGTTGCGAGTGGAAGGATACGGCCTGTCAGATGTAACTTTCAAGGAATAGAACAGTACGAACCAGGATTCTGCAAGAGAAGCAAGACTGAAGGGACTAAGTAGGGCTACCATAGACTATCCGTCGACCGCGACAGAACACAAGAAGGAAAGGACTACACTGAAAGAGAGGGATTACAGAGACCAAGAGAACGAGAAGCAATGGAAAAATGAGCAGACCCAGACACAGAGGAAGGGGCAAAACACACCCCACAGAATCTTCCCACCAAAAGACTCCACCCCGACAATTCCCAACGCAACGAGCAACCTATACTACAACCACTCACTGTTCCCCTCTGCCACCAATCCCCATATCACAAACCTCACCCCAACAGCTGTCCCTTATGGGCATCGACCCCACCCCCATCAACACAACCCCACCTACACCACTAGCCCAAATATGCCCCCACCAAGGCTCTCGCTCCCCCAACCCTCAATATTCTTGCATGACCACAATGAAAGAAAAGAAACTAAAGGTTTGGTACCCAAAACGCGGATGGAATAATGATATAAACATGAGGATGGAATGAAAGATTCAAGTGAAAAAAATCCCCAGCCCATCATAGCAGTCACAGAAACAAAACTCGCTGAATCAATAACAGACACAATCTTCCCAACAGGATATCAATCGGAGGAAAGATAGAAGGAGTAGAGGGGAGAGTGGTTGCACTGCTCACAAAAGACACCGATGGGCAATTTGAGGAAGGAAGCATGGACATGATTGGAGAAAGAGACTACATTGTAGTACAATTCAGTCCTGGAGAACATTAAAGTAGTCATTGGAGTGATGTATAACCACACCACAGAACGCAGGAGGCCAAGAGAGGAGTACGAAGTAAACACAGGTTGGATGGTGGACACACTGGTGAGGTGGCAAGAATAGCTCACTCGAGCAGAGTCAAAGTTACTGGTAATGGCGCTTTCAACCACAGGGAGATCGACTGGGAAACCTGTGCCACATGGGGGTCCCGAACCCATGGAGACAAGCGAAGAAGTATGTGGTACTTGAAAACCTCATGCATCAACATGTCAAGGGACCCAACCAAGAAGAGGGAGGAATGAGCCAGCAAGACTGATCGTTGTGTTCACCCTTGAGCTTCAGACATTGAGGACAGTCACTTATGAGAGGCCCCTTGGAGCTAGCGATTCATGTGGTTCTGAGTTTTGACTAATATAGTAGAGTTACAAGTGAGAAGGTAACAGGAACTGAATGGAAAGGCCAAACTAAAAAAGGGTGACTACACAGGTATGAGAAACTGTCGCTGCAGGAGGTTCATGGTGGGACAAGGGGGAAAATGGTAGGAAATCAGTAAACGAGAATGATGGAATATGTGGCAACAAAGTGCAAGGAGGCAGAGGAAAGTTTTGTTCCCAAGGGAAACGGAAATATATAGGAAGACAAAACAGTCCATGGTTTACCCGTAGGTGTAGGGAGGCAAAAAAACAAATGCCAAACAGAGAATGGAAAAGTACAGGAGGCATAGGACCCAGAAAAGCAAGGAGATTAGTAGAAGAGCCCAAGAAACGAGTATGCACAGATACAAGGAGGGAGCCCCGCGACAAGTATAAGAAGTGTTTTGGGGGGAAACGACATAGCATCGAGAAAGTCAAATCTGAACCGATACTGCTAGTATAAGCCACAATTAGCGGAAGACAACAGTCAAGGACCGGTGATAAGGCTGAGGAAAGAAAGGTGGAGAACCACAATAAACGATCAGAGGTATGTTAGGAGCTCAACACGAGATTTTAGGAAGTATTTACAGTAGAGACAGGAAGGACTCTGGGGACAGACCAATTGGGACACCATCAACAGGAATCACCAACAAGTGTTAGGACCGACAATACATACAGATGAGAGAAGTGAAAACTGCTAAGGGACATCGATACCTGCAAAGGCAATGGGACCGAGAACAACATCTCCCCGTGGGTCCTTAGAGAGGGAGCAAGAATGTTGTGTTGCCACTTACCACAATCTTACAACACACTCCCCTGGAAACTGGGCAACTACCTAGGTATGGAAGGACGGCAAATTAGTTCCATTTTTTTAAAAAAGGAGACAGAAAGAGGCACTAAACTTAGACCTTGTCATTGACGTGTATAGTATGCAAAAATATGGAGAAGATTATCAGGAAGGAGAGTGGTGGAGCACTCTGGAAACGGAACAGAGGAGTATAAATGCCAACCACACGATTCACGGAAGGCAAATCCTGTGAGTTCACAACCCTTCTGGAGTTTTATGATAAAATAACAGAAGTAAGACAAGAGAGAGAGGGGTGGGTTGATTGCCTCTTCTTGGACTGCTTGAGGCCTTTGACACATCCTCACAAGAGATATTGCAGAAGCTAGAGCATCAGGCGCATATAACAGGAGCACTGCAATGGACAGAGAAACCTACAGGAGGCAACAACGAGTCATGGTACGTAATGAAGTATCTCAGTGGCACCTGCTGACGAGCGAGAATCCCACAGGGGGCGGTCCTAGACCATCGCTATTTTTGGTATATTTGAACGACATGACGGAAGGGTTAGACTTCAGAAGTGTCCCTGTTTGCAGATGAGGTGAAGTTAATGAGGAGAATTAAATCTGATGAGGACCAGCGCTAGCGACTTCAAAGAGACCTGACAGACTGGACCTGGTCCAGCAATGGCTTCTCGAATTTTAATCCTGGCCAAATGCAAAGTCATGAAAAGATGGGGAGGGGCACAGAAGAACCAACAGAACAGAGTATAGCTAGTGCCAAAGACTGCAAAACCTCACTCAAGGAGAAAGATCATGGGGTGAGTAAACACCGAGCATTCTCCGGAACACACATCAATCAGATAACTGCTGCAAGCATATGGGCGCCTGGCAAACCTGAGAATCAGCATTCCGATACCTTAGTAAGGAATCATTCAAGACACGTACACCGTGTATGTGGCCCAGACTGGAGTATGCCAGCACCTGTTCTTGGAACCCGCACTTGAAATAAAGCACGTCAAGAAACTAGAGAAAGTACAAAGGTTTGCGACAAGGTTAGTCCAGAAGCTAAGGGGATATCCTATGAGGAAAATTAAAAGTCGAAATCGAGCCTGACCACCTGGAGGACAGGAGGGTCAGGGGAGACATAAAAAGACATATCAAAATACTGCGGTGGAATAGACAAGGTGGACAAGACAGGATGTTCCAGGGAGGGGACACAGAAACAATGAGGAAGGCCACAATGGAAGTTGAAAGACACAAATGAGTCAGAGAGAAAGTAGGAAGTATTTCTTCAGTCAAGAGTTGTCCAAGGCAGTGGAATAGACCTAGTAAATGACGTAGTGGAGGCAGGACTCATACAACAGTTTTAAGACGCAGTGAGTTGATAAAGCTCATAGGAGCGGGGAGAGAGGAGGCAAGTAGCAACGTGAAGAGGAGGGGACCAGGAGCTAGGACTCGACCCCTGCAACCACAAATAGGTGAGTACAAATAGGTGAGTACACACATATACATAGTTATAAGTTCGACATCCCAAATATAACAACAACATTCTGCTGTTGACTCGGCCCTGGAAGGTAAAGCAGCTCTCCTTACTTTGCACAGTATCCCTACGACCCCGAGGGGAGGGAACCTCACCAGCTCCACGATTCTCATCGTGTGAGAATTAAGCCCACAAGTCTGCTGTCGTCGATGACGCCACGAAGCTTGACTTGCAGCTTCACTCAACACTTGTCTGCACGCACAGTTCTCCAAGATCACGTCACTGAAGGTACTTTCTCGTCACTTTTCTCGATGATACAGAAGCATGACAAGGTGGCTTACACTACTGCCATGAGACCCTAGAAACCGCGAGCTTTACCCATCTCTACGTCACCATACATGCTTCAAAACGTTCAGTGTTTATGAAACGTCCTTTGACAGGCTGACTCACGAACATGACAATCCAGGAAATTACTACATCACTTGGGCCAAGATTGACACTGTAGTGAAGATTCCCAACGCTTCCACAATGCTCCAGGTCACATTCCTGGACGTTACCATGGCGACCAGAGCACTGTCGGATGGCCTGGCCATCTCTTACTACTATATCAACCCTCGACAGATTGAACCTGAACGCTTCACGTACATAACACCTTGCTGGACATGTTACTCGTACAGTCACTCTACTGCCGACTGCCACGTGAAGAATAAGAAGATATTGTTCCACCTGTGGGTCCTGCAGGACACGATTTTCGTTCTTGCACTTCCACTGCTGCTCCCACTTGCATAAACTGTAAGAGTGATCACCATACTCTTGCAGCCAAGTGTCCAGTGCGTAAAGGATATCCTTTCTAAGAAACTAAAGGAAGAAACAAAGAAGTCATCTGGAACCTCTCCTACATACGCTGCAATTGCCAAGATTCAATCTACAACATCCAAGATTCTACAAGCTACTCAACAGTCGTCTCCACCACCTCTCACTACCAACCTCCACCTGATGATATTTCTACCAAATTTTATTACTGCATGATGTTTGCCCACATGCAAAATGCTGCAAAACCTGGCTCTTTCAACACGACTATCAATGAACTTCTTACACTCAACAACATGCCATCATTTAACTTCCCTGCAAGTCCACCATCAGCTGAAATTTTGAAAATAATCCCGAAGATCGTCAGTTTTGAAGCGCCAGATGACTTTAAGAAATTAATAATTGACAATGAAGACGCATCCTTTTTTGAATCCTCCAATCAACGTTCACCTGATAACATCCAAGTCAGCACTACGCCTCCTATTCGTCGATCGCCCTCTACCGTCGATTGGCTGGGTCGTGGCGGGCGTACCTCCTCACCTCCCTCACACTATCATATGACATCAGACCACGATTCTACCAAAGTCCTTCTACACACTCTCTAGCGGAGACACCAACATTGAAAAAACCCTTCAATGCTGCAACCACCAAAAAAACCTCTCCATCATCACTCGACGTATTAATACAGAAGACCAACATCGAGATCAATACCTGCACTGGAAAGATATAACTTTTTTTTACGACTCCTGACCAAGAACCCACCATGAATGTCGACATTTTGTACGAGAAATTACACGACAGAACAGTCAAGTTTACAAATCGTAAAGGATCCCACTGCTCCTTCACTACACTCAGATGACCCTTGACCAGTTACAACCACCCAGCTTTTTCGACCCAAGATTACAAGACAACCATCTCATCGTTTCCTTCCAACAACTGCACAACATAAGGAATGCCTCCCACACTGAAGAAATGAAGTAACTCCTGACTCCACAATTTAATGACACCTGACCATCAAGAAGCTAGCCTCCCTTGACCACGCCTCCAGCTTCTGCCAGCCGCCAATCAACATCAAGATGCAGCAACCCTTCCATCCAGCAAGTTGCAGTCAACGCCCGCAGAGTTCCTGCTGTTTTCTATGTCGTCTTCGTTATTGTTTATCCAGGCTTAGCAGTTGGGTCTAGTCCTGACTCTTCTCTCTTCGACTCAAGACATTCCTCTCACCGTCTATTTTTCGCACTGCCCCCACTTGCCCCTCGCCCTCGTGGGTCCTTACCTGTGAGTCCTTGATTGATTGACAAAATATTGTACTTGAAACACTGGGAACAAATAATGTTAAAATTGCACCCCTGACATACCTCGTATAACATTCATCAAACAGACTCATCACGCTACCGCCCATTCTAGGAAACCACCCATTTCATCCCCCTTACCTGCCTTTCAACTCCCGTAAATCCCGTAATGTGAAATTCCTATAACCCTCACTTAAATCCCTCCCCCATCTCCCCCCATTACACCCCTTATTCTCCCACTTTTGTCCTATAAAAAGTTGCTGTAACGCATTAATTCTTTCACACACGTTCCTCCCTCTCATAGCCCAAGACATATAAATATAATCCGTAATTATATACCCTACCACATTCTCTACCCTTTGATTCACCCCCCCTATGTCTAAGCTTAAAACCCTCAACACCTGCAAAACCCCCCCTCCCACTAACCTTATTACCTTACCCAACCAAACCCTTATTATTTTAATACATTTGCAAAAATACACCATATGGAAAACAGTCTCCAATCCACCACAAGCCTTGCATATCCCATCCTCCCTTATTCTCTTATGGAATAAAACCATTTCCAGACGGTAAAATCCCATATATAAAAATCTATACATAACTTCTCGTACTTTAGGTTTTAAACGTAATTTGTTCAAACGCCCCCAGATATTACGCCAACCCTTCATCGGATAAACCCCCTTTTACCACTCCTTACCTTCCCACCCATCAAGGTTTCCCAGTTTAAATGTGAAGGATCGCTCATGTTTATGATGACCCGTAACATTGCCTCACCTATTATGAACTCCCTAAACCCACCCACCACCGTTGCATATCCTGACGTATCTTATGAAGTCCGCCTTCCCCCGCCCCCCCTCCCGCTTATAACTACTTTCAAATACACACTCATAATCCTCTTTTCAACAGCTATAAGACCCAGCCCCCCCTCGGCCAACCGGAGTGTGACAACCACTCTACCTAACCATTCCTTCCAGTACCCCAAATGAATCTAAAAACCGCTTTTGTAACCTTTGTATCTCACTACAAGTATCGGATATATTGCTGTGTTATGGGGCTATAGGACCCAACATGTAAATTTTTAAGTAACAGTTACTCGGAATACCTAATTAATTGAATTGATGGGACTCAGTTCTAAATGTCATAAGGGGTGATCAACCTTATGACTGAGAGGCAGCTGGATCAAGCCTATTTTTCTCAATATAATAGGTTATACTTTAGACACATAAACACACAATTTAAATAAGTAGTTTATAAAGTTGTATTTCTTTTTGTAAAAGTAAAATTAAGGGTGGTAGAATTGTGGTAACTGGGGAATTGTGCTTGGCAACAGGCTTTTGTTTTTTGGGGAGGAGCTTAGCTAGTCTTTCTCTCTCTCCCTCTCACTGAGGCTCTCTCTCTGTGGCTGACCTTCAACCTGGCAGGATCTCTGGTCCTTCTTCTATCTTTTGGGGCATTGTGTGTGCTCCAGGGGGTGAGTTTTTATAATTTTTAAATTGTGGCCACCATACCCAGGGTGACTAAAGTGTGTCAAAAAAACTGGTTAGCCCGAATTATGTCAAGAAGAGAGAAGGACAAAAGTTGTTGGAAAACACCATGTGGAGAAAAAGCTATGGAGTGTGTAGATCTTTGTTTTGAAAAAAGTGAGGCTGTAATTGTATATTCTGTACATATCTATTGGGGAATACAGTTATATTTTTATAGTAGTAGTTTACATAACCTGTGAAGAGGGCCTTTGGGGAAGGATATCAGAGACACTTTAGGATGATCAGCCATAATGTAGGTATTACCCCCTAGACAGATAAGGCCCTTAAGAAAAAGCTACCC
>NC_069439.1:162624-183904 GCF_026875155.1 Cherax quadricarinatus | reverse complement strand
CAAAAATTAAGTGATTGAAGCTGCAGTTCGGATGATGTTGATGTCTTCCTTTTCCCGGGAAACTTCCCAAATTCGTCCAGCAAATGCAGCCACGTATCGGGATCTCGATTCTGGGCCTACCTACAGCACCGGAAGGGATGGCAGGGGCACAGGTCTATCAGGCCACTACCCCTTCAATCTCCACTGACCCCATCAATGTGGGGAAGGCGTGGGGGTTTCAGGCTGTCCCCTACACCTGCCCCATGGACCTCTCGTGGTTTACAACATTTACAGAAGCTCTCGGTACACCTTGACATTTAGAGGTGGCAGCACTCGCCCCCCGGGAGGGTCTTTTTGTGGTGGGGTGTAAAATGCCCACCCCCCAAATACTTTCACTTTCTCAAATACAAACGAGCTGGGAGGCACCTTGTGGTGTGTGGAGGAGGTCCCCGAGATCGCCCCCCTAAACAATGGGGGAGCCAACCCTCACACAGTGGCCGCTTGGATGAAAATCTTTCTCTAGGCAGTTGCTCTCGAGTGCGAGATGGGAGGCCCCCCCCGTCTCCAGTGATCACTTTGCGTGGTCCCCACCTGTGGTCCAGGGGTCCCCGCCCCCACCCCCCCCCCGTGGAATCTAAAGAAGGGCAGACGGGCAGGTTCCGGGGTCATCGACGTGGGGGGCGTCTCCCTTCCAAAATCCAAGAGAGGGGCCCTCAAAGCTTGCAGGTGGCCTTTCCATGCCCCAGCTGAGGGGCCATACCTAAGTTTACAGGCAGAGGGTCATAAAACGTGACTGGGGGTTTTAAAATGGGGACATCGGAAAGCAGATCACCACATCAACTTCGTACGCAAGATGCACAGGCGTAATCCCATGGTTGAGTCCATGCGTCTGCTCACGGAAGTGGTGCGGCATGCACGCCATGTCTCACACAGGGTTTCTGGCAGGCTAAATAGTTCGAGTGGTGTGCCTCCCTCAGCAAACTCCTCCACCTTCCCTGAGATTTGGACCAAGTTACGATTAGCCACTTGGCAGTGTCGCAGTGTGGCTCGGTTGCACCCGACCCCGCAACGGAGGCAGAACTTGGTGGACCTTTTTTCATCTCCAGAGCGGCATGCTCAACTGCCCAGGATCACTGGGGCCCTCCAAGCAACCCTCCTTCCTAGAAGGATGATGGTGGCTAAGTGGCATGCCAGGCTAAGGATGTCACGGATGAAGACTTCACCGACCAGGAGCTCCAGGCAGCCTTCTTTATCTCATCGGGCCCCTGCACTGGGGCATGATGGTATCACCTAGGGCAATGATCACTCGGTCGGGCCCATTCTGGAAACATGCAGCTGTCCTGGGGGTCGTCAACCGGACTTGGCGAGCTGGCAAACTCCTTGTTGTATGGAAGGAGGCTGACATCATACCGATTCCTAAGCCTGGGGATCCTGGCTTTGTGAGACCCATTTCCCTCACCAGTTGCATCTCGAAGGGTTTGTCTGGAAGGATGGTGTTGGAGTGCCAGAAGGAAAACTTGGTCCTCCTCATAAAACCTCTATGGCTTCCCAGAGGAGTGGGCACTTTCAAAAGCCACTCTACTGGCCGGCATTGGGTCGGATGCCAAAGCCCACATTGTTGTCTTTCTTGACCTCGAGAAGTTTTGAGCTAGGCAGTGCACCTGCCATCCTCTCATTCTTGGCCCCCAGGGGGGTTAAAGGCAGGCTGCTTTCATGGCTTCGTTCCTATCTCCAGGACAGGCCCGGGCTGGGTACGCTTCCAGGGGCATGCCTCTTCTCTCAAGACCCTGGACAATGGCACTCCACTCGGCGGGGTGCTTAGTCCCACCATGTTCAATGTACTGATGCACCAGCTGGTGCACCTGCCTTTCTCCAGAGGCACCTTCTTCCTCATCTGTGCCGTGACCTGGACTTTTTCGTATAGGAAGCACCGGCTTTTTTCAACGTGCCCAGGAGGACCTCGATCTGCTGGCTTCTACTTGCCGTGACTTGGGGCTCAAGATATCTGCGGCAAAATCCAAAGCCATGATCCTTCACATCAGGTTACCCAGTCAGAGGCTGTGGGTCCTGGGCATCGACCTGGAGTGGGTTCACAGTTATAGGTACCTTGGCATCTACATTGACAGGCGCCTCACCTTTCAGAAACATGTGCCCCATTAAAGAGAGGGCTCTGCAAAGGGTCAGGGCATTGAGTGCCATGGCCAACTCTAGGGTTGGGGCCTGCCTCGAGGTCATGAGGTTGTTCTACATCCAGGCAATATACTCCCTTGTTGACTATGGGGCACTTGCTCTGGTTCACGCCAGACCCACAAACATCAAATCCCTCTGTGATCCAGAACACAGCTGTACAGGACATGCTGGGGGCTCCTAGGTGGGCCAATGCAGTGGCTTTGAACCTTGAGGTGCAGCTGCAGCCCCTTGAAGACAGGATCCAACTGGTAGCTACCAAGAGGATCGCAAAGTATCTCCGAATCCCATGGACTGACAAAGTGATGAGGGATTTACGGGTCCGCCAGGGACAGGTCATTCCACTGCATCCCGGCCACCAATGGATGTGGTCAAATTCAAATTCAAATTCAAATTCAAAGTTTATTCTCTATAAGGATTACAATGCTGAGTTTACAGAAATTTGGTTATTGTTTGGTTTACATGTAGTAAAATTGTGATTACAGAGTGTACCACTAGAACGCTTAGCATGGCTAGGCATTTCGGGCATACTTAGTTTTATTCTTAATTGTAAAATATTACAAATTATGAGGAAGTTGGTATTATGGCTAAGTGACTAAATACTAGTTTGTGAGTTTAGCAATGTGAATGCTTTTGTTTTGGCACAGTATTAGTTTCAGTATTGGAGTATCACAGGATTCATTATTTTAAGACTGAGATTAATATTTCTGTTTATGGTCAAATGAGTGAGCGAGTGTAAGTGTAAAACACCAGGTGGTATTCGTTGTAGTTAGTTGAGGGGGTGTATCAGGGAGATAAGATGTTTTCTAATGGTAGTTTTGAAGGTGATGAAGGTGTCTGCAGTTCTAGGGGTTCTCAGGTAGGGTATTAAAGATTTTAGGGCCTTTGCATACATTGAATTTTTGTAAAGGTTTAGTCGGACACGGGGAATGTCGTAGAGATGTTTGTTTCTGGTGTTATGCCTGTGGGTTCTGTCACAACTATCAAGAAAGCGTTTTGGGTCAAGGTTGATATTAGAGTTTAAGGCCCTGTAGATATAGATTGCACAGTAGTAAGTGTGGATGTACTGAACTGGGAGTAAGTTTAGATCTTTGAAGAGTGGGGGGGGTGCTCCCAGGGATGGGATTTAAGTGATTATTCTTACTGCAGCTTTTTGTTGGGTTATTATTGGCTTTAGGTGTGTTGCTGCAGTTGACCCCCAAGACAAATAGATAGGTGAGGTATGGATAAATAAGTGAGTGGTATAGTGTGAGAAGGGATTTTGCGGCACGTAGTATCTTTATCTTGGAGAGGATCCCAACCTTTTTGGATATTTTTTTTGGCTATTGCTGGATATGGGTGCTAAAATTCAGGTTGTTGTCAAGGTATAAGCCTAGGAATTTTCCCCATTATTTCTGGTAATTAGAGTGTTGTAAATTCTTAATGTTAATTTGGCATCTCCTGCTCTGCTCCCCAAACATAATATAGTAAGTTTTGTCAGTGTTAAGCGTAAGTTTATTGGCTGTCATCCAAGTCGATATTTTAATCAGCCCCTCATTCAAAATGGTGTTGAGGGTGGCAAGATTAGGGTGAGAGATGACATAAGTCGTGTCATCAGCAAAGATAATGGGTTTTCAGGTGTTGGGATCGTTTGGAAGGTCATTGTGTATATGAGGAAGAGCAGGGGGACCAAGGCATTCCCTGCGGAACTCCAGTATCAAGTGGCCTGTTGCTGATGCTGTGGTCTTTAATGGTGAGTACTGATACCTATTAGTAATGTAAGATTTGAAATAAGCAAGCGCATGGCCTCTTATACCGTAGTGGTCAAGTTTGTGGAGTAGGATTTCGTGGTTTACTGTGTCAAAAGCTTTTCTTAGGTCAATAAAAATTCCTAGTGGATATTCCTTATTTTTCCAATGCTGTGAAAGCAGATCTAGCATTTTTATGATTGCATCATTAGTGCTTTTATTTTTCCTGAATCCAAACTGGCAGGGGTTGAGTTTTGTTTTGAGCCGTTATGAATGAATACAGTCTCCTGTGCACGAGTTCCTCAAAGATTTTGGTAGCAATGGTAAGTTAATATTGGCCTATAGTTGTTTAAGTCTGTAGGGTCACCAACCTTTATGTATTGGTGTAACCCTTGCCATCTTGAGTAGTTTCGGGAAGGTGCTAGTCTCTATTGACTTGTTAAAAAGTAATGAAATAGCATGCGAAAGGACATGGGCCGCTCACTTGTAAAGTAATGGTGGGACATGAGACAGATTCCCGAGTTTTTTTTTAAGTGACTTTATGATCTCAATGACTTCCGTGGGCTCAGTTGGTGAAAGATGAGGAATTAGGGAAATTTCCATCTAGGTAGTCCCCGGCATGGGCATTGGTATGTGGGATTTATACGAGTTAGATCCTATGTTTGAGAAGAAGTCGTTTATCTTGTTAGCTGTGTCAGTGGGATGTAGTGGTTTTTTCATTGGGTTTTTAGTTAGGACAATATTCTTGGTTTTTTTCAGTTTGTGGGCCCCTAGAATCTGGGGAGAGTTTTTTCCCGGGTTTTTTTTATATCTCCTCTAGTGTCTGTGAATCTACTGGATTTGTATAGTTGTTTGGCTTTTTTTATTACTTTGGTGAGAGCTGATGAATAGTGTTTAAGAGTATCTTTGTGTATTAAGCCCTGTCTATTTTGCTTTTCATATTGGTGTTTCTTGTCAATGGATTTCAGAAGGGTTTGCTGGTTAGCCATGGGCAACCAAGCCGTTTGTTTGTGATCTGTTTTGTTTTTTTATAGGACAATGTTTGTTGTATAGTCCTAAGTAATTTGTTAAGAAAGATGTCTGTCCAGTCATCAATACCATTGGCCTTGGAGAATTCTGTAGGCCAATCAACAGTCTCTAGGTCAGCTGTGAACTTCCTTACTGAGGCCTCGTCATGGAGTCTAAATGAGACTTTGTTGTATTCAAGTGGTGGTTTTCTAATGTTTGTCAGGAGGAAGGTAGGGTTTGTGGTCTGTAGTGCTATCTGTGATTATCCCTTATTTAAGGGGGGCTAGTTTTATTGGTCCATATGTGGTCTATTATGGTTGCACTTTTCTCAGTGAGCCTGGTTGGTTTAGTTTTGTTGGTATGAGAAGTGTGTTGTTATATTGTTGATGAAATCAGTTACAGGCTGATCATCTAGTAAGCCAAGGTTGATGTTGAAGTCTCCAGCTAAGAGAAGGTGGTGCTTATTCATTTTGTCTGTTTTTTATTAGTGACTTTAATTTCTCACTGAAATTTGGGATGTTTGTGTGAGGTATCCGGTAAATGGCACCGATTGTTATAGGCGTCTTAAGGTTTTTTACAGTAAAATTAGCAAAAAAGTATTCCCATATTCATCACTAAAGCAAGTGGTGCTAAGACAAGATAATGGTTAGAGTAATAGATTGCAATCCACCCCCAACTTGGTTTGTTCTGCAGTTGTGAATTGCTGTGTAATCCTGGTAGTGGGTAGATATCTATTGGTCCTGTTAAGCCAGGTCTCATAAGAATAATGCAGGGGGAAAGGGGGTCTTTAGTGCTTCAAGGAGTGCTAGGAGGTCATCATAGTGTTTGCTTAAGGACCCGATGTTGTAGTTAAGTACTGATAGACTTTTAGCATTGTTTTGGATTTGTGGTGGCTTGTGATGTGTGTAATAAAGGCATTACTTTCCATTAGGTTTTGATTGGGGGTCAGATTATGGAGGTTTAGATCAGGGTCAACGTGATCAATCATCTTCTAGGTTTTAAAATTTGGTTATTTATATCCTGTTGTCGTGCGAGGGGCTTCGACTTCCAGCAGGGATGCGTGAGCGTGTTTGATAGGAGTGAATGGAGACAATGGTTTTTAATACTTGACATGCTGTTGGAGTTTTGAGCAAAGTAACATTATGAAGGATTCAGGGAAACCGGCAGGCCGGAACTTGAGTTCCTGGAGATGGGAAATACAAGTGCTGCACTGAAGGAGGGGTGTTAATGTTGCAGTTTAAAAAACTGTATGTAAAGCACCCTTTTGGCAAACAGTATGGAAGTGAAAGATGGTGAAAGTTTTCTTTTTCGGGCCACCTGCCTTGGTGAATCGGCCAGTGTGGGTAAAAAAAAAAAAAAAAAAAAAAAAAAAAAATTATATCCTGAGTCGTGTGTTGAGTTTACTATGATATCTGTAGTGGTTTTGGAAAAATTGGACAAGTAAAATACTAGATATTTTGTCATGTAGGGTATAGTCCATACTACAACTTTAAAGAAGTTGATGTTGTCTGTGTGTTGTGTTTGGGAAAGAACTAAAGTCAACTAGGTATAAAACTAGTAATATAAAAATACAAATTAAAAATAGAACAAGACTCTCACTTGTAATTGCACTAAGGTCTAATAATGACTTTTGTTGGAGTTATGTTTTTTAAACTAGAGAGGCTAAAGTACAATTAGGTTTAATTAATAATATAAAAGTACAAATTAAAAATAGCATAGGGCTCTATAGTAATTGCATATGGTTAATATAGTGAATTTGGTATTGAAATAAAGTCTTGAGGTAGAAAAGAGCTATGGTACAACTGAATTTAATCAATAATAAAAAATACAAATTAAAAGTTAGCAACAGTCTCTCACTAGAAAATTGCATATTAAAAATATAGTGAATTTGGTATTGACTATGTATTGAGCTAGAAGAGCATAGTCAAACAACTTTGTCTAATTATATAAAAATACAAATCAAATAGCAACCCGTCCCCTTGTAAAATTTCACTATGGGTTAGTGTATGAATTTGGGATTGACTTATGTATTGAGCTAGAATGAGCTAGAGTAAAACTGTGATAATTAATAATATAATAAGGAACAAGACTCTCAATTGTAATTGCACTAAGGTCTTTATATAAGTTGTTTACAAGAATTTAGAGTATAATTAGATTTAATTGGACAGGATAAAATACACAATTTAAGGTAGCCAAAAAATATTAAAAAAAAAAGAAATTGATAAAAATAAAATGGCAATGACTTGGTTTAATATGCTAGTAAGATGGTAGACAGGTGAATAAAAGTTGTTAGTTTAAAATACTAGGTTAAAAAAGTATGGAATAAAAATGGTCAATAAAAGAAGTTTACAATAAGTTTGATCAATATAGTTTTAAGTAAAATTGGGCAATAATAGGGATTGTTAGTTTTAAAATTGGGCATTGATAAATTTTTAAAGTGAGGTAGAATTTATTGAAGGCAAGTTATGGTTAGTTTATAAAAAAATAAGGGTGGCATTGATGTGGTAATTTTAAAAAAGGAGATAGATTCTGTAGATATTTATACAATTAAGACTATTGAGGGGAGGATGGTCGTTGAGTTTCAACAATGACAATTAAAAGTATTGGAGTATTAGAATTTTAGAGGGGCACAAATTTATGACAATATAACACTAACGGTGGACTATGGGTATTATCTGCACTTTACTCTGATTCTGTTAGTCCAGCCTCACTTAGGAATGTTTTAAGGTCATGTTCTGTGGAGATGAAGTATCTCTTCCCAGTGGGCTGTTTCCTAACTGCTATTTTTCCATCCCTCACAAAGCACTGGTGGATTTTTTGGGCATAGCGCAGTTTTCTTAGCCGATAAAGAAGGTTTTGTCTCGTTTTGGTAAGGCACTCATTGACGTAAACATCAGTTTTCATAGAAATAGATGTTTTTAGTAGGTTGTTTTTTTGTAAGGTAGTTTGGAATTTTAACAGCACTGTTTTTTACTTGCAGGATAGCCCATCAGTTTGCAATCCTTTAAGTCGTCACTACGTATGTTAAGGCGAAGGTGGTCCTTGATAAGCTGTAGGGTGGTCGGTAGCAGATGTCACACAGAAGCTCCTGCCCATGACATTGCTCCAGGCAGGAGGCTGCGACAGACTGGCAGCGAACTACACGGTGCCACCCCCTTGGGCACCAGAGCTGTTGGCGGTGCACTGGACAACCCTACCAGACAGCAAGAGGCATTGCACCCAGGACATTCTGCAACGACTTGCCTCGGCTAGGATTGTGGGTGCGGAAGGCCCAGGGTGTGTGCCATATTACACTGATGGCTCCAGAGACCCAGTGGCAGGCCACACAGCTGCTGGAATATTCCACAGTAAACTGACAGCAGGTTGGCGCCTCACAGACCATTGCACCATCCTCCAAGCCATCCAACAAGCTCTGCAGCATGCTCTTGCAGACCATCAGCATCCCTCCGTCATCCACGTTGATTCCAAGGCAGCGATCCAAGCAATTATGCACAGAGAGCCAAAGGACAACATACACTTAATCATATCCATCTGGGGTGACCTGCAGACTCTCATGGCCCAGGGTCGCAGGGCCACCATCAACAGGATCCCGAGCCATGTGCGTATCCTTGGCAATGATGTTGCAGATGAGGCTGCTAGGACTGCAACCCTCTAGGCACAGCCACGTGCTGCAATCTCCATCAGCCTCAGCCAGATTGCGGTGTGGGCTGCTGGTGCGGCCATGCGCCCTCTCCCTGACCCTGGGGATTCACGGAGCCTCCGCTGGTATGTCAGAGCGGCCCACAGGGCTCCCCTTCCAAGTATTCAGACACAGTCCAGAGAACTGAGGGTGCATATCCACCGCCTATGCTTAGGGTATCCCACTACTGTGCGGATTGTTGAACGGGCATGAGAGGAGCTCTGTGCCCATTGTGACCGAATGGGTCTGAAGCCCTTGGTGCACTGCCTGTTAGACTGTCCGGCTACGATGTCCCTTCACCGTAGACACTTTCCCAATGACCCCAGTGGGGCAGGCCCGAGAGGATGAGGCAGCATATTTTTTGTACTTAGCTGTCAGGGACTTGGAAACCTTACTTCCAGTCATTGCACGTCATCCGCCCCCCCCCTCCTGTTGAAGTTGCGAAGTTGCTGCGAGGGCCTGCTTTGGGCCTCCATTGCACCGCACATCAGCCGCCGTTAGTGCACACAAAACGTTTGGTACGTCATCTGGCCATAGAGCCAGTGAGGTACCCCCTTTCCCTCTGAAGAACTGCCACACATGTGCAAGAAAAGATAAACGACGCTTCTCTACCCAGGGGAGCCAATGCCGGGTCACCAAAAAAGAAAAGAACCCCGGGGCCGGGATACCATACCTGTGAATCAAATAGAATAGAATAGAATAATGATTAACAGTTAAAAACGAAACTGACTGCGTCCCAGTGTTTTTGGTCTGTCACATTTAAAGAATAATATACGATGTACAATGGGCTTTGTATACAAATTATAATAGGGAGCAGCGTAACAGCTTCATCACAAAGCATTTCACACAGAACACAAGGTTTGGGTCATGCCGATAGATAGTAGCCGTCGTAACATCATTGTTACGTGCCCCTACTTCACTCCATTATATACAAAAAAAAAAGGCCTGGTTAAAATAAGTTCTGTAATAATATATCGCAAACCACTTTATTACTAGCTAGATAAAGCAGGTTCGACTATATATTATTATCGGGTACAGTTGAAATCATTCAAAAGTACTCTCATTGTATTATATTGTATTTTATTATATTATTATTAGGTTAAGTATTACGAATGTGTAACCACTACTGTAGTGACCAATTGGTGGTTCTAGAATTGACGCCACGCATCGCCTTCTGGCCGAGGTGAAGTCATACTATGGGGGTAGTTGAGCGAGGCAGTCAGCTCCTAGCTCTGACTCGGTACAGGTCTTCAACCCAAAGCTCCTAGCTTAAACTTAAACTTTAAACCAAGTCTTTTGTCTTGCCTCTTGCGTCATACCTCTTCTTAAAGCTATATATGGATCCTGGGTTCACTACATCACTTCCCAGACTATTCCACTTCCTGACAACTCTGTGACTGAAGGAATACTTCCTAACATCACTGTGATTCATCTGAGTCTTCAGCTTCCAACTGTGACCCATTGTTACTGCATCCCATCTCTGGAACATCCTGTCTCTGTCCACCTTGTAGATTCCTGTCACTATTTTATGTGTCGTCTGTCCTCCAGTGTCATCAGGGCGATTTCCCTTAGCCTCTCTTCGTAGGACATGCCTCTTAGCTCCGGGACTAGTGTTGTTGCAATCCTTTTCATTTCTTTAGTTTCCTGACGTGCATGGTTAGGTGTGGGTTCTAAACTGGTGCTGTATACTCCAATACAGGCCTAACATACACAGTGTACACGGTCCTAAACGATTCCTTATTAAGATGTCAGAATGCTGTTTTTATGTTTGGTAGGCGCCCATATGCTGCAACAGTAACATGGTTGATGTGCGCCTCAGGAGACATACCCAGTGTTACATTCACACCAAGATCCTTTTCTTTGAGTGAGGATTGTAGTCTTTGCCCCCCCCCTATGCTGTACTCCGTCTGCAGTCTTATTTTCCCTTCTGCAAATTTCATGATTTTGCACTTTGTGGGGATGAACTCCAGGAGCCAGTTGGTGGATCAGGCTTGCAGCCTGTCCAGATCCCTTTGTAGCTCTGCCTGGTCTTCGTTCAGTTGAATTCTTCTCATCGACTTCACATCATCTGCAAAAAGGGACACTTCTGAATCTATTCCATCCGTCATGTTCACAAATCTCAGAAACAGCACTGGTCCTAGGACTGACCTATGGGGAACCCCGTTCATCACAGGCACCCACTCTGACACCTCGCCACGTACCATGACTTGCTATTGTCTTCCTGACAGGTATTCCCTGATCAACTGAAATGCCTTCCATGTTATCCCTGCCTGGCCCCCCAGCTTTAGCACTAATCTCTTGTGTGGAACTATGTCAAAAGCCTTCTTATAGTCCAAAAAATTCAATCTTCCCACCTCACTCTCTCTTTTGTCTTACTGCCGTCACCCTGTCATTGAACTCCAGTTGATTTTTAACACAGGATTTCCCGTCCCTGAAACCGTGGTGGCTGTCGTTGATAAGTTCATTTCTTTCTAGTTGCTCTACTACTCTTCTCCTGATAACCTTTTCCATGACTTTGCATACTATACATTTCAGTAACGCTGGTCTGTAGTTTAATGCTTCGTGTCTGTCTTCTTTTGTAAAAACAAGAATTACATTTGTTGTCTTCCATACAACAGGTAGTCGCCCTGTTTCGATAGATGTGTTGAAGATTGTTGTTAGTGGTACACATAGCACCTCTGTTCCCTCTCTCAGGACCCATGGAGAGAGGTTATCAAACTATTACTTGTGCAACTTAAAACAATGTGATGAGTTAATGTGTAAACGAGACTCAGAAGATGAGTATCATGAACTACAAGATCATAGTACATTGTTTCTTTATTATAATTATATTTCTTGTGTTAACATCTGAACATAATATATGCTTCTCTGCCCCGCCTACTTAATGTAATATGTTTCTCTGTCCCGCCTATATAAGGTAATTTGTTTCTCTGCCCCGCCTATGTAATGTAATATATGCTTCTCTTCCCCGCCTACATAATGTAATATATGTTTCTCTGCCCCGCCTATATAATATACTACCACCTGGTATAATCCACAGAATTTTAAAACGTTCGTGTTATAACCTTAACATTGTCTGAATAAAAAGTCTCCAGTTATTACTTTGGTGTTTCCAACGTTGATAATATAAAACAGAGATATGTATATTTCTCAGTGTATACATGCTCTGTGTATACATGCTTAGAACACACTTTTGATATATATATATATATTGAAATTGTGGATTTCACAATATACATAGACTTATAATTTTCTTGAACCCCTATTACAGTTGCATAAAAATTCGTGGTTTGTAGTGATCAGCTTAATATGTATCCTGAGTAACCTTCGTGTAGTCGAATGTCATTCAAACCCAATTTACTAACCTGAAAACACAGGCACAAACACGTACGCCAAGAATTAATTGTATTTCTCTCACTGTATTTGACACTTGTAATGTCTACTTTAAGAATTACAATCTACTTCTATAGTTTTTGAAGAGGATAAATACAGCCTTAACAACCCTTTGAGTGGCTAGTAGACTTTATTTACCAAGCAACCAACTTGTCTTAGAAAACAGCAGAATATATTCAACAATAGGTGTAGATCAAGAAGTATATTCAACAATAGGTGTAGATCTAGGAGTATATTCAACAACAGGTGTAGATCTAGGAGTATATTCAACAACAGGTGTAGATCTAGGAGTATATTCAACAACAGGTGTAGATCTAGGAATATATTTATCAGTAGGTGTAGATCTAGGAGTATATTCAACAATAAGTGTAGATCTAGGAGTATATTCAACAATAAGTGTAGAGCTAGGAGTATATTCAACAATAGGTGTAGATCTAGGAGTATATTCAACAACAGGTGTAGATCTAGGAGTGTATTCAACAATAGGTGTAGATCTAGGAGTATATTCAACAATAGGTGTAGATATAGGAGTATATTCAACAATAAGTGTAGATCTAGGAGTATATTCAACAATAGGTGTAGATCTAGGAGTATATTCAAGAACAGGCGTAGATCTAGGAGTATATTCAACAATAGGTGTAGATCTAGGAGTATATTCATTAAAAGGCTACTTTAATATCTATTTTAATTATTTTATTATTCTTCAATAGTTATGATCAGTGACCCGTCTAACTAACCTTTGTACAAACAAATATAAACAAGGTGACCAGTTTGTGTCTCTGTGTATATACACTTAGAATTTACGTTTAATCTCCTCTTCAAGGGGGGCTCCTTGGCGTGGTGAAGAGGCTCTTGGTCTGAGGAATTAGACCTGTCGGTCTTCTTCCTCAGACCGAACCTAATTACCCCCCAATCTCCCCTCCCCTATCCCATCCTCCCCTTTTTCCTTTCCTCCTCCTCCTCCCCACCCCTCCCTTTTGCCCTTCCTCTTTTTGGCCTTTGGGATTTCTCCCACAGGCGCGCTAGTTCCTAGGTAGGGGAAAGGATACCGGGGTCTATCCCATTCCGTTGAGGTTCTTGGCGGTGGCGTAGTTTGCCGTGGAATCTGGAGTCGCCTGGGGATGTCCGATCCCTCTCCGGTATCCCGGAGTAGCTTTGGGTGTCTTTCGAGTGACGGGTGTATCTCTGGAAGCCACCTTTCGGATTCCGGGGGTGGTGGCCGAAGGAGGTATGCTTTGTGGCGGATATCCGGCCGCCCTCTCTTTTGTCCACCGAGGTAGCTCGGCAGATGTGAGGTTGCTATCCCGGATTGTTAGTTTACTAGCATGATGGGTAGGGTATGGTACGGGTTCCATGCTGCATCTGCGCTACTTGCGGTGCTGAGGTCCTCTTGGGCGCGGAGGGAGATTTCTGGCCCTTTCATTCCTCCTAGGAACTATCCCTCCCCGGTCCCCCCTTTTTTTATTCTTTTTTTATTTTTATTTTCTTTTCTTTCTTTTTTTTTCTTAAAAACAAAAAGAAAGAAGTAACCTAACCATGGCAGCCCTAGTCCATGAACCTACTACCCCCGGGCCCCTTCTTGATACCGCACCCCGTTCTGACCCCACCTTGTCTTTGGACCACTCTTCAGACACTCCTCATGCCTCTGTACCTATTGCCGGTGTTTTCCTCACCTGCTTCAGGTACTGAGGCCTCGACTGACTCCTTCAATTTATCGGACCTTCGCTCTCCTCTGACTATGCTTCCGGCCTCTCCCTCTACGGTGCGGCAATTTTCAAATCGCCAACCCGTTCCACGTCGGACCAACTCTGGTCCCACGCCTAAATGCCAACGACAATTACCTGCTGATGATACTTCTCCACCTTCTCGTTCTTCTCAGAAACGATCGACACGTCCTTCACTACCTTTCTACGCTCAGTTTCAGACTGAACAATGGACTAAATTCTTCACTTTACGACCGACTTCCTCTACAGCCTATCTTTCTGACCATAGTATTGGCAAGGCACTCCTACGCCATGTTGGTAAAGATATTTCTTTTCATGCCTTAAGAGCCGGTACGCGCATCATTACCGTACAGAATGCTACCCAGGCTCATGAGCTCTCTCGTCTTTCCCATATCGATACTGTTCCTGTCACTCTTGAAAAACATCATTCCCTCAATTCTTGTAGTGGTACCGTCATTCTGCCCCATACCATAGTTCAACAAAATTTCCAGACATGTGGCACTGACATTCTTGAACAGCTGGAACTCCAAGATCTCCCAATCCTCAAGGTAGACACTTATGTTCTTCCTGCCCGCGGGCGGAGACGATACCCTAGCAATGTGGCTCGTTTAACTTTTGACAGCCGAGAACTCCCATCCTCGTTTATATAGCAGGACATGGGTTTTACAATTTTCGAAAGGTGTTTCCCTACACCACAACAGTGTAGAAATTGCTGGCGATTTGGCCATCTAGCGAAATATTGCAGATCTATCGCCGAATGCCCAGTCTGTGGTGCCGATGACCATTCTAATACGTCTTGCAATCATCTCCCCTCTTGCCTTAACTGTCATGAGGCTCACCCTTCGTACTCTGGGCCGTTGTCAAGTCTATTTAAACGAGTGGGAAATCCGTTACCTTCAAAGAGACAGCAGTCTCCCTTATGCCATGGCAGTTTCTCATCTCCGCCTCCAAGGAGACTCCCACGTGTTTCTTATTCCCGTGTTTCAAAACGTCCCCCCACTTCTGGTATCCCATCTTCTACACCCACTTCTGTGGTTACCTCTCCCATATCACTCCTGTATCTAATCCTTTTGCTGTCCTCGGCTCAGACGTCCCTACTTCAACGCCTCAGTCTAATCTCGCTTCTTCGAGTTCTCTCTCAAGCCTCAGTATCGACGAGACCTCGTACGACACCTCCTCCCAATCGTCCCTCTACTTCTCAAAAGTCAAAAAAAGGTCCGTTAACACCTCCTACCCATCTTCCACCTCCTCATTTTACCCTCCCTGTCTCTGTCCCTGGTTCTTTCCCTCTCACTGGCTCAGTTACAAGTGTAGAGGTTCACCCTCCTCCTCGTACTGTACCTTCCTCCCCTGTTCCCTCCCAAGTTTCTTCCTCTTCTGCCACCTCCCAGGTTCCTGCCTCTTCTGTCCCCTGCCACACTTCTCCAGTTCCCTCCACCCTTTCGACCCCCCCTACCTTGGTACAGTCCAATACAGTTCCAATCTTTACTCATCCTCCCCCTACCATTTCCAATATTGTCTCCCATACAACGTCTCTGAATTCCGAAACACTTGAAGCAATCTCTGAATTATATTGCAGAGACCAAACCATCAATGGACACTGAATCCACCTTCCGCTCTTTCTCCCCTCCTCTGCTCCATCTGCGCAACTCCTTTCTTCACAGCGCACCGTTCCTTCGCTGCTTGAACGTTTTCCAGTGCCTCCGCATGTGGACTTTTCTAACCCCTCTAGTCCGTAGGAACCCTTACTGCGGATTTCAAGTATCTTTATCATTGCCAATCATGGCCTATTTACAGTGGAATATACACAGCCTCAGGGGTAATCGGGGTGAGCTTCAGATGTTACTCTCCCAGTTTGCCCCTTTTTGGTGTTTGCTTACAGGAACCAAAATTACACTCTGCTGTTATTTCTCGCATCTCAGGCTATAATTTATTGTATTCTTCAGTCCTTTTCCTGATGGGACTTTTAATGAAAGGCCCTTTTCTACGCACTGATATTCGTACCATCACTTTTTTGTTCATACTTCGCTGCATTACACAGCGGGCCCGATCCACTTACATAGGTGGTATACGCTCTGTTCTTTATATCTCCCTTCTCGGGCATTATCTATTCCGGATATTGCCTTCCTTGTTTCGTCATTACTGCCACCGATTCTGTTACTTTGGGGGATTTTAATCCCCACCATTTCCTTGGGGGGGGTCTCACTGTGATTCCCGTGGAATTCAGTTAGAGGCTTTTTTTTCCCAAACCCACCCCCTCCATGTTTTAAATACAGGTACTCAACCCATTTTGATCCTCGGACTCATACTCTCTTGCATCGATCTCTCAGTCTGCCTTCTCCCCGCCTGCATTAGACTTCACTTGGTCTGTTCTCCCGGACTTACATGACAGTGATCACTTCTCAATCATTCTTACTTCCCCTTCATATTCGCCACCTCTTTGCACCCCACGCTGGCAATTTAATCGGGCAAATTGGAACCTTTACTCACACCTAACTGTTTTTAAAGAGGTTCCTTCTTCATCCTCCATCGATGAGCTTTTACACCTCTTCTCGTCCTCCGTTTTCACCGCAGCTTCTCATTCTATACCCCAAACTTCGGGCAGGCATTCTCAGAAATGCGTGCCTTGGTGGTCTCCTGCTTGTGCTCGTGCAGTAAGTTTGAAACGCGCTGCATGGGGCAGGTACCGGTACAATAGAACCACAGAGAGACTCCTTGATTTTAAACAGAAGCGTGCGATCGCTCGCCGTGTCATCCGTGATGCTAAACGCACTCCACCATCACCTCTGCTTCCTCTATGAGTGCAGTCTGGAAAAAAGTACGAAAACTGAGTGGTAAAAAATTCTTTCCCGACCCGGCTCCTGTTCTGCGGGTTGCCGGGTTGATATAGCAAACCCACTAGAAAGTTGCCAATGAAAAATTGGCAATCATCTGGTCCGTATTTCTCAGGGACTCCATCTATGCCCCCCCATTTCTTTCCTCAAAGTCTGCCAGAGAGTTAGCACCCTTGGACTTTTCTTTCTCTCAGAGAAGAACAGTATAATGTGCCTTTTACACTTCAAGAACTGGAGGCAACACTCTCAGCTTGTCGATCATCGGCAGCTGGGCCAACGACATTCATATTCGTATGCTACAACATTTTACATCAGTCAGCCCTTGCAGTCCTATTACGCCTTTACAATCTTATTTGGTCACAAGGAGTTCTTCCACAGCTGTGGAAATCCACCATTGTTTTCCCTTTCCGCAAACCAGGCACTACGGGACATGAAACCTCCCACTATCGTCCCATGCTCTTACCAGTGCAGTTTGCAAAGTAATGGAACGCCTAGTAAATAGACGTTTAGTGTGGTATTTAGAGACACACAACAGTCTCTCCACTCACCAATATGGCTTTCGTAAGGGACGTTCTACCATAGACCCCTTACTACGCTTGGATACGTATGTTCGTAATGCCTTTGCGAATAACCACTCAGTTATTGCCATATTTTTTGACCTTGAGAAGGCATATGACACAACTTGGAGGTATAATATTTTAGCCCAAGCCCATTCCTTAGGCCTTCGAGGCAATCTACCATCCTTCCTTAAGAACTTTTTAACTGACAGGCATTTCCGTGTTCGGGTTAATAATGTGCTCTCCCCGGACTTTATCCAAGCTGAAGGTGTCCCCCAGGGATGTGTTCTGAGCACGACACTTTTTCTCCTTGCTATTAATGATTTTGGCCTCTAGTCTTCATCAAATATTTGGTCATCACTCTATGTTGATGACTTCGCATATTGCCTGTGCAGGCGCTGACTGTCACCTCATTACAGTTTCTCTCCAACATGCAGTCGACCGTGTTTTCCAATTGGGCCACCACACGTGGGTTTTAAATTTTCCAGCACTAAAACCCACCAAATTACTTTCACTAGACGCTCTGTCATCTCGATCATCCTTTGTACCTCTATGGCTCCCGTATCCCTGAACTTGATACAGTCAAGTTTCTGGGCCTCCTCTTTGATCGTAGGTTATCCTGGAAACCTCACATTACCTCTCTGAAGGCAACTTGTCACAGCCGGTGAACCTTCTTAAAACCCTTGCTCATCTTTCATGGGGAGCTGATCGTCGAACCCTCCTTCGCCTACATTCCACCCTTATTTTATCGAAACTTGATTATGGTGAACCAGATCTATTCAGCGGCATCTCCTGCTACTCTCTCTAGCCTTAACCCATTCATCACCAAGGATTACGTTTATGCCTTGGTGCTTTTCGCTCTTCCCCTGTCGAGAGCCTCTATGCAGAAGCGAACGTTCCATCCTTATCCGATCGCCGTGATGCCCATTGCCTACGCTACTATGTACGCTCTCATGATCTCCGCAATCCTTCCATTTATAGAATGGTCACTGATATTAGTAGACATTCTTTATTTGTTCGCCGCCCCTGTTTACTCCGTCCCTTCTCTACTTTGCCTTCATTCGCTCTTGTCTTCTCTTCAACTACCACCTTTCTATGTACATGTAGCATCTCACTTTTCCCTACCCCCCTGGGAAGTTCCAGCTGTTCGATCTGTTCTTTCCTCCTCCCTTGCTCGAAAGCCCAACTGTCTACGGTCGCTTCCCGCTCTCTTTTTCTTGACCACTTTCACTCTCATTCTATGCCATTGCTGTGTACACAGATGGCTCTAAGTCTTCTGACGGCGTAGGATTTGCAGCAGTGTTTCCGGACAGCGTCGTACAAGGGCATTTACTATCTTCGGCTAGTATTTTTACTGCTGAATTATATGCCATCCTTACAGCAACTTATCCATATTGCATCTATGCCTGTGTCATCATTTGTGGTTGTCTCAGACTCCCTTAGTGCTTTACAGGCTGTACAAAAATTTGATACACCTCACCCCTTAGTCCTCCGTATCCAACTTTGGCTATGCCGCATCTTTACCAAGCATAAAGATATTGTTTTTTGTTGGGTCCCTGGTCATGTTGACGTACAGGGCAATGGAACAGGCAGACACTGCTGTGCGTCGGTCACGCAGTACATGACTACCAGTTTCTTATAGAGGTATTCCATTTACGGACTATTTTGCTGCAATATCTTCCCACCTTCACACCCGTTGGCAACAACGTTGGTCTACTATGCTCGGCAAACAAACTTCAATCTATTAAACCGAGTATAGGTTACTGGCCGTCTTCTTATCACCAGTGTCGAGGTTGGGAGACTACTCTCTCCCGTCTTCGCATTGGCCATACTCGTCTTACTCACAGATATCTCATGGAGAGGCGTCTTGCTCCTCTCTGTGAGAATTGCCAAGCTCCATTATCAGTCAGCCACATTCTGTTGGACTGCCCATTTTTATCAACGAGTATGCAGAATTTACCTCTGTCGTCGTCTTCGCTCCGTGCTCTCTCTTCCCTTTCCCCTTTCTCGCTGATGGACCCACGTTTCACCCGGACTCTCTCATTGATTTTTGACAACAACTAAACTTACTTCACAAATTCTGATACCTTCAGCCCTTTCTACTTAAATCTCTTGCTACCTTACCCCCGTACTATCCCCTGCCCCGCTGTTTTCTGAAAAACCTGCTGATCATCACCCCTCCCTTTGCCATCCAATACCCTCGCTCCTTCCCTACCTGCAGCGCTGTATAGCCCTTTTGGCTTAGCGCTTCTTTTTGATTATAATAATAATATAATACGTTTAATCTGTAAAAATCCTTTATATATGAATTATATTTTATATATTCGACAGTTATATTCATTAACATAATTCCTTTCACTGAATATAAACTAAAAGCTTTTTTAATTCTTAATAAAGAGATAAAGGTATGCTTGAAATGGAGGCGAAATGAGCCTTTCTGTTACTCATAGGCGTTAATTTTAGGAACTATTCAGGAACCGTGCACTTAGTGGCACATTTTTTTCAGTGTATATATGCTGAAAGTTTATTTTAGTCACTGATCTAGGGCGCTTTAAAATATCCTTAACATCAATGCATCTTTATTAACTAACCTGGAACATACCTTGACCTTGGAACTTTAATCCAGCTAAAACAAGCTGGAAAGAAGAGAGTCGTACTCCAGCAAATTTTTTAAATAATTAATTTTTACTCTGTTACCTTAAACATATACAGAACTGAAGAGTTAGTGTAATTTTTTTTTTTATATTTATTTAAAAGAACTACATAACAGGAAAATGAAACCTTGTTACCAAGGGCCAATACATACAACATAAACGTCACTCCATACTTGCTACAATGTTTGCCTATCTCAACTCTGCTATATGGTATATACACAATGGATAAACATTACATTCACGATAAACATCGCATATGAAAAACTGAGCATTAACCCTAAAGGGCTAAAACTTGTCCCATAAACACAATACCATAAAAAAATGCCACTCCTACCTAAACACACGATGCACTGCATAATATTTATGTTATTATGACCCCCCACATACGTATACCTACAGGGGGTAGGACACAAAAAAAAGATACAATGTATGCGATGATAAACATTAACTCACCTGACACTACACCAGGTCAAAAAAACAAAGATCCCATGTATAACAAAAATCAACCCTAACTAGCTACCCAAAACAATTGCATCAGCCACTAGCACAATGGGTGCATCATGCAATAGTATAGACACCATGCCAATACCCTACTCGCCTCCCCCAATGGAAAGGCAAACCCAAATGCCTCATGTAATTTGCATAAAAGAACACACACACAACAATTAGGCATAACCTGCATGTTTGTAAACCGAATATCTTCAGTTTCATAGGTGTACAGCCACAAACTTGATATTACAAGTATACTCGTTATACACACCACACCAGAACAAGCACACCGTTACAATAAGAATAAGTAATTTCACAAAACGCGGCAATTAAGCCAATCAAAACCCAATATGTCCTTTCTAAAGTACCAGTTAACAAAACCATGCTATAAGGTATAAAATTGTACCTCGACAAGATTCACCTCGCAAGGTGCTATCTCGTCGCCATGTACATCTATTTACGCCCATACACATATACACAAATAAGTGTGAGGAGTGGCATGAAAGAATCAAGGAGACATCCCCAGACATAATAGAACTCACAGAAATAAAACTCACCAGAATAATAACAGATGCAATCTTTCCACCCGGATATCAAATCCTCAGGAAAGACAAAAGGAGGAGAGGGGGAGGAGGAGTTGCACTGCTTATTAAAAACCAGTGGGGTTTTGAGAAAATGGAAGGAATGGATGGCACGGGCAAAAGCGACTACTTAGTAGGAACAATCCAGTCTGAGGGACATAAGGTGATAATTGCAGTAATGTACAACCCACTTTAGAATTGCAGGAGGCCAAGAGAAGAATACGATGAGAGCAACAGAGCAATGGTCGACACACTAGCCGAGGTGGCCAGAAGAGCACACATGGGGGGAGCAAAGTTACTAGTTATGGTGATTTCAATCACAAGGAGATTTTGGGGAAAAAATGGAGCCCATGGGGGTCCCGAAATATGGAGAAAACCCAAAATGATGGATGTGGTACTGGAAAACCTTATGCATCAACATGTTAGAGACACTACTAGAAGAGAGGTGAGGTGATCCGCAAGACGGAC
>NC_069439.1:65229-162124 GCF_026875155.1 Cherax quadricarinatus | reverse complement strand
CATTTTTTATGTTCACACGGCCTTTATTAAATATATATCAAAATATGCCCAAACTATTCATTTACCCACTAGATATAACAATCATTACTTACCGACATTGTAGAGGATAAAATCCATGCCTTCTTCCCAGGTCTCTGCCCAGGTGTAAGGACCTCGTCCATTTCGGATGCTCCCAGAGTTCGTTTGCATGAGCTACCACTCACACACATATCTACCTCGTGCGAGTCCTCCTGAAGAACCTCCACCACCACTTCCCTCTTCTTTCCGTCCTTATGCAAGGCCTGTACCTGTCCCTGCTGCCCATCCAACTGCTGCACCTCACATAACCTCCCAGCTCCGTCCTCACTAGCCTTTGGCTCTTCCAAAAACTCCTGCAGCACTGCTTCCAACATCCTCTCCTGGGTAGTCTCTTTCACGTCCACCATTCCCTTAGGCTTTGGGGAGCTCTTTCTTGTTACCTCCGGGAGGGTGACACGTCCCCAGCACCTCCTCCACCTTCTTGCTCCAGAGATCCGCCCTCCATCCATCCGAAACACCCAACTCCACGTCTATGTTACATGGATGCTGGTCTGCCGTCGACAATGTCGCTATCCTAGGGGCTTGCCTTCGGGTACACTGCGCTGCCATATGCTTGTAAGAGTCACATAATCGGCACGTTTTCCTCTGTCCTGCATAGTAGACGAATACCTGGGTCCTATAGCCTGTCAGCGTTGGAGTGGTTTTTATGGCGGTTTGATGTCGACATTTGTTTTTTGCAAGAGCATAATCACAGGGCTGGATGTGAGTTGCAGGTGAAAGGATATCGGATGTATGTTACCAGTGATTTGCAATTGAAAGGTGGGGTAGCAGTAGCGGTAAAGGAGACCAGCCCCTTGCGTGTCATCGGTTGGGAAGAGGGGGGTGGGAGGGTTGTGAGGGTGGATGGTGTCTGGGGTGAGAGTCGAGCTAGTTTCGTAGGAGTTTACATGCCAGCAACTAGTAATACCAAGGTAAAAGTAGATTTTGTTCAGGGGGGTTTATTGCGTATCACTTGAGAGGTGTGCCTGCTATAACAGTAATAGGTGATTGGAATTGTGTGATTCGGAGTGGTGATGTCGAACCGAGAGGGGCGGGTTGTGTGTTGAGTGTTTTGAGGGATGTATTGAGAGATATTGGGGTTGTTGATGGGGTGGGGAGGGGGGATACCTAGTGGAGCACACGTTCGTCCGTAGGGGATATGAGGCGCGATGGGACAGAATCTATATTAAGCAGGGTATAGATGTTGTGAGGGTGCAAACCTTCGATGTGGGGTTTTCTGATCACAGGGCGGTAATAGCAGATCTGATGTGGGATGGAGTGGTGTGTATTTATTCTGGGTACTGGAAATTAAATGTAAGGCTTCTTAAGGAGGAGGAGGGGCCTTTTTTCAGTGATTGGTGGTTGCATTTTTGGGAGGCTAGGGGCAGGGAGATAGATCTGTTAGATTGGTGGGAAATACAGGCCAAACCAGAAATAGCGAATTTTTTTAAGGTTAGGGGACGAGAAGAGGCGAGGTGGCGTTTTGGGTTGCAAAATTATCTGGAGGGACAGTTGCAAAACAGTTATGTTGGGGGAGGTGGTAGGAGGGATGACATGGCCAGTCTTCAGAGTAGAATAGCTGAATTACACAATGATAGGTTTGATGCAATTAGGGTTAGTGTGGGGTTAGAGGACGTATTGTGGGGTGATAAGCCGTCTGGGTTTGTTTTACGTAAATTTCGGGACCGACAGAGAGTAACCACCATTCTACAATTGGAGACAAGCCCTGGGGTGGGAGGTTTTCCAGGAGGGTCCGGGTCCTATCCAATACGGAAAGTATGAGTCTCTATGCTGATAGTTGGTTTTTGGGAGAAATGGGGTTGGAGGGAGGGGGTTCCTGGGAGGGTATTTTTGGAGGGGGGTTCAATAGTGTTTTGAGTGAGCAGGATAGAGTGGGGTTGGAGGGTGGTATAAATGAGGTTGAGGTGGAAGAGGCAGTTTTCGGGATGAGTACCGGGAAAACACCGGGGATAGACGGAATACCAAATGATTTTTATAGAGCACATTGGGGGTGTATTAGGCAATGCTTTGTTAGGGTACTGGATCATATGTTAACTAGTGGGAAGTTGGGCACATCGAAAAGTATGGGTGTCATAGTTTTGGTGTCAAAGCAGAGGGGGGGAAGAGAGTTGAGTGCTTACCGAGCAATATCTCTGATGTGCGCAGATTACAAGGTTTTAGCGAAAATTTTAGGTAATAGACTGAAGAAGGTCATGGGGTCGGTGATACATGGGGGACAGTTTGGAATCCTGGGAAGGAGTATGCGGGTAGGTCATGGACGTATTAGGGATTTCCTTGAGGGTAGTAGTAAGGGAGGTATTCTAGGTCTGGATTGGGAAGAAAGCTTATGATTATTGTGGATAGGGAATTTTTGATTGAGAGTATGGTGAGAATGGGTTTTGGAGGGAGGGTGGTGGGATGGGTGAGGACATTGTATGCGGATGCATCGTATGAGAGTACAGATAAATGGTAGGTTTGGGGAGCCCCGTAAGCATGGGGAGGGGTTTAAGGCAGGGGGGGTCCACTCTCCCAAATACTCTTTTGCAAAGTATGCAGAATCCTTTCTATGTTTCGGTTGATGGTGGAATGGGAAGGATGGGGGAGAGTGGAGGCTTTTGTGGGAATATTGTTGGTTATGTAGATGATACACTATTTTACTTAATGAGATAGAAGATTTAAGTACAGTGGGAAGGGTACTTGAGATTTTTGGGAATGCTACTGGGATGAGAGGTTAAAAGCAGAAATCACAGTTGCTGGAGGTAGGTGCTTGGGTAGGCGGGACCTTGGGGGAGGAGTTTGGCTGGATAACTGTAGAAAGGCTAAAAAATTTGTGGGATTTTGTATTTGGCAGATGCACAGGAGAGCAGGAGGGTTAATTTAGAAAAGGTAAGGGACAGAGCTTTGAGTAGGCTCAGGAGTCTAGGGGCCGGGGCTAACCGCACAAAGGGTGTGGTGATAAATACGCTGATTTTAGTAAGGTGTGGGGAGTGGGGAAAAAATTAAACCCTTTACGAAGTCAGGATTTTTGGGAATTACAAAGGAGGTTTTAAAGGTATTGTGGGGTTTTGGGAGGGCGGGAGGGGCAAAGATGTGGTAAGGACTGCTTTAAGACAGGGGGGATTGGTTGAGGCATTAGGTCGGGGGTAAAGGCCTATATTAAAGCAGGGGTTTTTCGGGCAGGGGGGGAAAGGGGCTTGGGGTGGGGAGGGAGGGGGTATCCCAAAGGGTGGGGTGGCGGGACTTAGGGTGGAAGATATTTGGTTTTATGTTAAGGTTCGCAATGTTCAAAAACTAAAGGAAAAACGTTGGGTGGGTGGGTCGTCGTCAAATAAATGCGGGGGGATGGCAGTGACCCCAAATATGATTGGCGATGATATTGGGGGAATTTAGTAAACAAAGAATAAGGCAAGAGTGAGGAATTAGAATAGATTTTTATGGGGATTTTTCATCGAAAAGGTGCTTAGACAATGGGTTTTGCGAGAGAGGGGGTCATGCGTTTTGTGGGGGAAATTTTTAAAATGCTTTCCATGTAGTATATTTTTGTTCTGCTTTTGGGGGTGGGAAGATTTGGGTTTAAGAGGGTTTTTCCCTTTTTTTGGAGGGGGGTCGATATCACCCCTTTGAGCTTTAATGTTAGATATGGGAGGGGTGCCCAAAGAGTGGGGAGGGCTTCAGATATAAAGTTTTATTACTTGATGTCTTTGGGGGGTAGGGGGGTGGAGGGAAACTTAGGATAAAAGCGTTGGCGACGTGTTTATATGGACAGGTTAGGAAAAAAAAATTATATGGGGGGGAAGGTGGGAAAAGTTTTCCGGGGGGATACGTGGACTTACTGTTGAACTTTTTTCCGCTTGGGGACGGGGGGAGGAAGGGGGGACTTGTTTGCAAGGGTTTGATGGTTTAAAATTTATTTGCAGGGGGCCGCGGGGGGGTCCGGGGGAGTAGACCTTAAAGTTGTATGTGATTTTCTCTTTTTTCTTTTATCATATAAGAACCATTTTATATACGGGGTTTATATTATAGTATTTGGGGATATTTTTATATATTCGAATCTGATGATAGCTTTATCCGGTCATAGTTTTTTTTTTAAGTATTTTTAAAGGGGGTACATTATGAACTAGAAAGGGAAAAATAAAAAAAATTTTTTATTGGGTTTATTTCCCCCATTTTGTAGGAAGGTAAATTTATATACTGAGTTTTAAATCGGTAACATTAAATTTTTGTGTGTGTGTGGGTGTTTGTGGAACCTGTCTTGGGTTATTTCTTTTTTGATGAAATATTTTTTTAGTTTATTTGGTGATATCATTTGCGTTTTTTTTCTATGCAAACCGGGTTTGTTCTGTAGAACACGGGCACATACCGTATGGTGTATATGCTGCATATATAATCATATATATAGATTGTAGGACTTATTCCTAATTTTTTTATAATGACCCGACTTTTTTTGTTTGGAAGTGGGTAGGTTTTTTTTTTTTCCAAAAATTGGGTTTGGGGTTATTTCAGTAGAATTTTGTTATATCAATGTTTTAAAATGTATTTTGTGGACCTAATTGTCTGCCACTTCTTTATTGGTGTTATTATTTATTTTATTTAGTGTTTTATTAGTCATTTTGCTATTTTTTCTTTTTAACCCAGCTGTTCTGTGGAAAAAAATGTGCACATACACGTAGTGTACAGGGCATGTGTATGTAATACATAAACATGATTACAGGACTTATTCCTAAAAGTTTTTAATGACTCCGAGTTTTGTTTTTTTATTTGGGATGTTTTTTTTTCCCTAAATGCTTGGGTTTTTTTAAAATGAATTTTGTTATGTAATGTGTTAAAATTTTTTTGTTTTTTTTGGGGGTACTGACATTTTCTGCCCCCGGGTTTTTTTATTTGATAATTGTCGGTTGTGTTTTCTCTTATTATGGTTTATTGTAGTTTCTTTTTAAAAAAATATTAAAAAAAAAAATTTACCCTACCGTTTTTCTTGAAATTCATCCACAATTCTTTCTTTTATGACCAAACTTTTGGAAAAATGGAAGGAAGAAGGATGGGGAAGGATAAAAAAAATGGGAAAAGGGGGGGAGGGGGGGGAGAGGTAGGGTATAAAACGTAAGTGGGCCCAACCACTTTTTGGGATTTTTAAAAATGTTGTGAGATAATAAGATATTCTTAAAGGGTATAATACAACCCATCAAGGGGCACATAGATATAACAAAAATATAATATTTCTACTCCTACTTACACTTTGGTCACACTTACAGACACGCCAGATATATATATATATACATACATCTAGGTTTCTCTCCTTTTTTTTAAAAACTCTGTTTTCTTTATTTTTTCTATTTTCCATGGGGAATGGAAAAGAATCTTTCCTCCGTAAGCCATGCGTGTCGAGACGACCAAAAATGCCGGAGCAATGGGAGTACCCCCCTCCTGAACATTTTTCTAAAAAAAGAAAAAGAAAAAATTAATAAAACGGGATGCTTAAATGTGCGTGGGTTAGTGTGGATGACAATAACAGATATGCTGATGTTATGAAGAAAAGATTGGGTGTCCTGGCCCTAAGCGAAAAAAAGGAAGGGGGGAGGGGGGTTTTTGGGGGGGGGGAAATAAAAGGGATTAAAACTGGAGTATTGAGAGAGTTAGAGCAAAGGAAGGGGTAGCATAATGTTGAATGATCAGTTTATGGGAAAGGGGAAAAGAGAATAAATGTGTAAATTCAAGAATTAGGGATTTAAAATAAAGGTTGGTGCGAGAAGTGGGCATAATAAGCGTGTATGCACCGGAGAAGAGAGGAATGCAGAGGAAAAGAAAAGATTTTGGGGGAAAGTTTAATGAATGTATAGGAGCTTTTGAACCAAGTGAGAGAGTAATTGTGGTAGGGATCTGAATGCTAAAGTAGGAGAAACTTTTAGAGAGGGTGTGGTAGGTAAGTTTGGGGTGCCAGGTGTAAATGATAATGGGAGCCCTTTGATTGAACTTTGTATAGAAAGGGGTTTAGTTATAGGTAATACATATTTTAAGAAAAAGAGGATAAATAAGTATACAAGATATGATGTAGGGCGAAATGACAGTAGTTTGTTGGATTATGTATTGGTAGATAAAAGACTGTTGAGTAGACTTCAGGATGTACATGTTTATAGAGGGGCCACAGATATATCAGATCACTTTCTAGTTGTAGCTACACTGAGAGTAAAAGGTAGATGGGATACAAGGAGAATAGAAGCATCAGGGAAGAGAGAGGTGAAGGTTTATAAACTAAAAGAGGAGGCAGTTAGGGTAAGATATAAACAGCTATGGGAGGATAGATGGGCTAATGAGAGCATAGGCAATGGGGTCGAGGAGGTATAGGGTAGGTTTAAAAATGTAGTGCTAGAATGTTCAGCAGAAGTTTGTGGTTACAGGAAAGTGGGTGCGGGAGGGAAGAGGTGCGATTGGTGGAATGATGATGTGAAGAGAGTAGTAAGGGAGAAAAAGGTAGCATATGAGAAGTTTTTACAAAGTAAAGTGATGCAAGGAGGGAAGAGTATATGGAGAAAAAGAGAGAGGTTAAGAGAGTGGTGAAGCAATGTAAAAAGAGAGCAAATGAGAGAGTGGGTGAGATGTTATCACAAAATTTTGTTGAAAATAAGAAAAAGTTTTGGAGTGAGATTAACAATTAAGAAAGCCTAGAGAACAAATGGATTTGTCAGTTAAAAATAGGAGAGGAGAGTTATTAAATGGAGAATTAGAGGTATTGGGAAGATGGAGGGAATATTTTGAGGAATTGTTAAATTTTGATGAAGACAGGGAAGCTGTGATTTCGTGTATAGGGCAAGGAGGAACAACATCTTGTGGGAGGTGAGGAAGAGCCAGTTGTGAGTGTGGAGGAAGTTCGTGAGGCAGTAGGTAGAATGAAAGGGGGTAAGGCAGCCGGGATTGATGGGATAAAGATAGAAATGTTAAAAGCAGGTGGGGATATAGTTTTGGAGTGGTTGGTGCAATTATTAAATAAATGTATGGAAGAGGGTAAGGTACCTAGGGATTGGCAGAGAGCATGATAGTTCCTTTGTATAAAGGCCCAAAAGGGGATAAAAGAGAGTGCAAAAATTATAGGGGGATAAGTCTGTTGAGTATACCTGGCAAAGTGTATGGTAGAGTTATTATTGAAAGAATTAAGAGTAAGACGGAGAATAGGATAGCAGATGAACAAGGAGGCTTTAGGAAAGGTAGGGGGTGTGTGGACCAGGTGTTTACAGTGAAACATATAAGTGAACAGTATTTAGATAAGGCTAAAGAGGTCTTTGTGGCATTTATGGACTTGGAAAAGGCGTATGACAGGGGGGATAGGGGGGCAATGTGGCAGATGTTTTCAGGTGTATGGTGTAGGAGGTAGGTTACTGAAAGCAGTGAAGAGTTTTTTACGAGGATAGTGGGCTCAAAATTTGAGTATGCAGGAAAGAGGGAAATTATTTCCCAGTAAAAGTAGGCCTTAGACAAGGATGTGTGATCTCACCGTGGTTGTTTAATATATTTATAGATGAGGTTGTAAGAGAAGTAAATGCGAGGGTCTTGGCAAGAGGCGTGGAGTTAAAAGATGAAGAATCACACATAAAGTGGGAGTTGTCACAGTTTGCTCTTTGCTGATGACACTGTGCTCTTGGGAGATTCTGAAGAGAAGTTGCAGAGATTGGTGGATGAATTTGGTAGTGTGTGCAAAAGAAGAAAATTGAAAGTGAATACAGGAAAGAGTAAGGTTATGAGGATAACAAAAAGATTAGGTGATGAAAGATTGGATATCAGATTGGAGGGAGAGAGTATGGAGGAGGTGAATGTATTCAGATATTTGGGAGTGGACGTATCAGCGGATGGGTCTATGAAAGATGAGGTGAATCATAGAATTGATGAGGGGAAAAGGGTGAGTGGTGCACTTAGGAGTCTGTGGAGACAAAGAACTTTGTCCTTGGAGGCAAAGAGAGGAATGTATGAGAGTATAGTTTTACCAACGCTCTTATGTGGGTGTGAAGCATGGGTGATGAATGTTGCAGCGAGGAGAAGGCTGGAGGCAGTGCAGATGTCATGTCTGAGAGCAATGTGTGGTGTGAATATAATGCAGAGAATTCGTAGTTTGGAAGTTAGGAGGAGGTGCGGGATTACCAAAACTGTTGTCCAGAGGGCTGAGGAAGGGTTGTTGAGGTGGTTCGGACATGTGGAGAGAATGGAGCGAAACAGAATAACTTCAAGAGTGTATCAGTCTGTAGTGGAAGGAAGGCAGGGTAGGGGTCGGCCTAGGAAAGGTTGGAGGGAGGGGGTAAAGGAGGATTTGTGTGCGAGGGGCTTGGACTTCCAGCAGGCATGCGTGAGCGTGTTTGATAGGAGTGAATGGAGGCAAATGGTTTTTAATACTTGACGTGCTGTTGGAGTGTGAGCAAAGTAACATTTATTAAGGGGTTCAGGGAAACCGGCAGGCCGGACTTGAGTCCTGGAGATGGGAAGTACAGTGCCTGCACTCTGAAGGAGGGGTGTTAATGTTGCAGTTTAAAAACTGAAGTGTAAAGCACCCTTCTGGCAAGACAGTGATGGAGTGAATGATGGTGAAAGTTTTTCTTTTTCGGGCCACCCTGCCTTGGTGGGAATCGGCCAGTGTGATAAAAAAAAATAAGTACATGACTCTGAATTGGTAGTAAATATACAAGTTGCAATTGCCTTTTCTTTTTTTTTTCTTTTTTTTTTTGCGATTGCACAACGGATATGTAAGCGACAAGGAAGGCAATAATTTCCTGGCCAGTTTATAAAGAATTACTTGACAATGGCTTCTTACAGGTGGTGTCCCGCCATAGTAAATATAGCATAATTTTTACAGTAGATTGTTATATAAGATGTCTCCCTAATTGGGGGCGATGATTTTCTCAGTAAATATAGAAGGGTTCTGGTGTTACCCAATCATCTTCATCAGGGAGGTTGCTCAATATCATGGGTCGATGGTAATCATCTTTATGGATAAAACGACGGACCCTCTGTGGGAGAGTCATTCTTTGAGTCCTGTGAGAAGTATTGATGATATAATCCGTGGTATTTACAACTTGTATAGGATGTTCTCTATCTGGCATGTATAGTTCTTGCATTGTATAGAGTTGTTTCTTTTTCAGGGTGTCAAGGCGTACATTTAAGGCAGTTATATCTTGTTGTACGTGTAAATCTGCCATTTTAATTCTGTCTCTCCTCCTGGTACCCGTAATGAAGCGAAAAGCTCTATTCTGGACCCGATGTAACCGTAGCATGTTGGTCTTTGTTGTTAATGTCATTGGGACACATGGGTATTCGAGTATAGGTCTTATCATTTTATATACATGTTTTTTTGACATGTGGAGGGGCTTGATTGAATCGAAAGAGACTGTTAAGACCGGCTTTGGCTATGTTGATCTTTTTAGTTACATGAGATGAGTGGAGCAGCCTGTCTATTTCATATCCCAAGATCTTGTTAGGGTTTCTAATGGCTACAGGTGTACCTCTGATGGAGATACCCCCTTTATATTTGATGGTTGATGCAAAACATCCTACCGTGCTAACAAGGACCTTGTCAGGATTAGTCGGAATTCTCCATTTCTTTTCCCAATTAGATGTTCGACGAAGTTCAATATTCATTTTTTCTATGACTCTCTCATACTTGTATTTTCCTGTTACCGGAGTTGATGAGACGACATGGATAACATCATCTGCAAACTGTGTCACAATTGTATCATTAAACTCTGGTTGAGGAAGGTCATTCACATAAATGTTGAAGAGAATTGGACTAAGACAAGAACCTTGTGGGACACCAGCTGTTGGTATAAAAGGCTCTGTCGACCTGCCATGAAAGGTGGGAATGATTTTTCTTTGAGTTAAGAAATTATATCTTACTCCAGTTATATCTTAGTCCAGTTATGGTCTGGTAGGTCAATGAGTTTGTATATAAGACCATCATGCCATAAGCTATCAAAAGCTTTATGAACATCTCTGGTGGCAATTAGGGCAAGATTTCCCTGATGTTTTAGACTTGCTACAGTATCGAAAATAATATTTATTGCATGATGGGTACCTCTATGTGTTCTTAAGCCAAATTGTTTTTCAGTAAAGAGGTGATTAAACTCCACATAGTACGTAGTTCAGTCTGTTGGAAATGATCTTCTCAAGAACTTTTCCAGTGACTTCAAGTAAAGATATAGGTCTATAGTTCCCTGGTTGGTGGATGTCTTTATTGGGCTTAGCAAGAAAGATCATCCTAGCAGTCTTAAAAACCACTGGAAAATGTCCTGAGGCCAAGATGGCATTAAAGATATTAACCAAAGACTGTTTACAATTTCTGGGTAGGAACTTTATTTGTTTCATTGTTATTCCAGAGAGACTAGGGGCTCTATTTCGCATTCTTCCAATAACCTGACTCATCTACAATACAGGTGTTAAAGCCGGCTCTTGCAAACTTCACGAAGACCTGCGTCATTCCATTAAGGGCCACACCATACAATTCATCGTTTGGTATCCCATGATGTTGCCTGATAGCAGTACATTCATTGTCGCACTGCTTAATGTCCCTCGGACCAACTCTATACAGATAGTGTTTACTCGCCGGCTCATATGATCCGCCATCTTGGTGCTTAAGTGTAGCAGTCCACACCAGGTGGCGTGCAGGGAGACCTCGAGTAGTGTCCTCTCTCCCCAAATGTCGAGAGACGAATACAGGAAAATTAAAGGAAAACCTGCACCACACTTTATCTACAACTTGGGACAATTATGAATTCTAGTCCATAGCGAGTCAACAAGAAACTTACCTTCTTGTGTTGAATACTGTTACAATGTGTACTAAGGAATAAGAGTAATAAGGAAAGCAGTTCTTTTGTGCACAGGGTGGCTTGTGGGCACTTGGGCTGGGCGACAAGCTTGGTTGAATTCAGATACCAGAGCATGCAAACATCACAAATCTGTTGAGAACAAGGAAAACACTGGCTTTGTGCGGTAAACTCCGAAATACTGTCAATCGTCGTGATATACATTCAAGTGTTATTGTTATGAACCCAGGAGAGACAACTGGAGAAGTGGTTGATTGAGCACTTCGGTGCTGCTGCCAGACAACAGTACCCAATATGACATCGTCACACTTTATGTCGAGGCTGGTGAACCAACCTCATTCAGTGTGTCCACAACTGCTCACTGAGTCTGACGGCCTCAGTTACCTGACGGCCTCATTCAGTGTTTACCACGGCTTCACTGAGCAGAAACCTGCATACGCCTTCTGACACACTAGCCTGTATCATAAGCTAGTCCCTGAGCAGAAGCCTGCATACGTCTTCTGACACACTAGCCTGTATCATAGGCTAGTCCCTAAGCAGAAGCCTGCATACTTCTGACACACAAGCCTCTGTACCATAAGCTAGACCCTGAGCAAGAGCCGACATACACTTCTGACTTAGTTTCCTGTTGACTACTACTGGACAGTTACCTGATGGCAGCGACTGGACTTAGTCGGCTGGCCCCACGACGGTGTTAGTGTCGGACACCGCAAGTTGTCATGTGGACACGGTGTGTTATAACACAGAAAAGCGTCGTGTGACACTTACAATGGTGTCGTGTGTCAGTTGTGCCACGGGTGATAATCCTAGTCGTGTTTCTGATATTGTAATGTGATAATTCTAGTCGTTTTTCTGATATTGTAATGTGATAATTTTGGTTGTGAGAAATGAAACCAAAGAATACACTTTATGTTGTCTTTTATAATACTCTTATTTTATAATTTACTAGTAAAGATTAAAAATATTGTGTATTTTTGTACTCCCGGCGCAGCGCTATATAGTCCTTGTGGCTTAGCGCTTCTTTTTTATTATAATAATAATTTGTACTCCCGGACAAATATTCTTATTACAGTTTGGATGATGGGCTAAGAATAATATCGTAATTAATAGGCTAGTTGAAGCTTTAATCATTCAGATTTTAATGTTGCAATAGTTACGAACAAAGGGGCATAAAAACTTATCAAAGTGACACCCTGTAAACGAGTGAGGACACAACTGTGCACCTGTAGCATCTTACTCAAAACATCAATACTGGGGTTATACTTTCCCTACAACAAACTAAGGGAAACTGGTTCAGTTACAATACCTAGGTAAGTCTAACCATGGTTTAGAAAGACACGCAAGCAAACACTATGACATATTTACACTTTGAAGAGAAGTTTGTCACTGTCGGGAGATCTGCACAGTAGAACGTCGAGGAAAGGAAGTTTGCCATCATTTTCGAGTTCAAGTGTAAACTTTATTGATGGTTCAACTGCATTGATCTTGTTGAGAAGGGCCTGGATATTGAGACGTCTCGGATAGAAAACCAATACATCATCAACGTATCTTAGCCAGGTAACGGTGTTGGGAATGAGGGTGCTGAATTTCTCTGTCTCCAGGTTTTCCATGAAGAGGTTGGCAAGCACAGCAGTGAGCGGGCTGCCCATTGCCATCCCAAAGCACTGTTTGAAAACAGTTGTCCTGATACTTGAAGAATTTTGAAATTAACACAAAGTTCCACTAGATTGATGAAGTCTAGAAGAGGTAAAGGGAGGTCGTGGTTTTCAGTGAGCCTCTGCCCTCAGAATGTTGATTGCAGCGCCCAGTAGGAACTTTGGTGAAGAGGGCTGTGACATCGAAGGAAGGCATGCTTTTTTTTTTTGACATTCGGGTTTGGGAAAAATTCGGGAGAGAAGGTCACCTGAGTGCTTGAGGTGGGCTTGACTGATGGGCCCAGAAGCGCTGAAAGGTATTTGGCAAGATGGCCGGCTAGTCTGTGTGGCGCACCCCTATGCCCGAAGTGATAGGCCGTAGTGGGATACCGGGTTTTTGTGTGTGTCTTAGGAGGCCATACAGACGTGCGGGTTTTCGGTTGACCTGGTAAAATTTAAGTATTTTTTTTGCCTTGTTCTGATTTTTCGTAAGATCTACGAGCCTTTTGAAGAAATTTCTGGGTACTTTGAAGTAGCACTGATTCTGAACAGGCTGGTATGTTTTTGACATCGTTGAGAAGATTTAAAACTTTATTGTTGTAGTCGACAGTGTTGAGTAAAAACCACACCACCTCCTTTGTCAGGGGTTTTGTAATGACGATATCATCGTTGTTGGCCAAGTTCCTGAGTGCTTGGATGTATCTTCTGGGAATGACCGGTCTTGAAGGCTCAGTAGCTGCAGCAGTGATAATTCCTTGAACAAAGCCTTTTTGAAACTCGGAGCCTCCAAAAGGTTGGTTCTTGGTTACCATATCCACCAGATTATGTTTCTTGTTGATGCCGGTAGTAAACTTGAGCCCTAGGCTGAGGGCTTCTGTCTCGGTGACGGTTAGTGTATAGGAAGATAAGTTATTTATGATTTCTGGTCGTCCCATTTCGCTCCATTTGCTGTGGGAGTACAGGTCTTGTAGTTTTCGTGATAGCTTCAATTTCTGTTGGATGTTGGCAGTGGTAATTTGGCTGAGTATATATTTTGCAGTTCTTCTGTCCGGAGTAGGAAGTGAAGCTCGAATCTGATGGCAAACTTCCTTTCCTCGACGTTCTACTGTGCAGATCTCACGACAGTGACAAACTTCTCTTCAAAGTGTATAGAAAACCTACCAACAAGGACGATCTTATACACTTTTATTCACACCAAGACACCCGCACTAAGAGAGGAGTCCTCATTGGCTTCTTCTTGAGAGCTCTTCGCATCTCCAGCCCTTGTTTTCTAGAAGAATGCACTTACATAACACAAGCCTTTACACGTCTTCAGTTCCCATCTTTCTTCATCCGATGATTGCAGACTTAAGGCACAAGCTATTCTCAAAAAAACCGCCCATGAACAGCCCCCTAAGCAGTTCATAGTACTCCCATGTGGTGATGTTGCCACGAATACTCGCCGGGCACTTGCTACGAGTAACATCAACGTTTCCACCATAAACACATCATCTATCAAAGACCTAAATACGAAACGCAGCCCCACACCTGTAACTTCTACAGCGGGCGTCTACACTATCCCCTGGGTTTTGTCCCAAGAAATATTTTAGGCAGACAGGCAGGACCCTTGCAGTCCGCTTGAATGAGCATCGAAATGCCTCTAACAGAGACATGTAAGGTACCCCTGTGTCCTCCACAGAGACCCCACGGGACATTTGATGAACTGGGAATGAGGCACAACTCGTTCTCAACCGAACCAAACCCAACGCCGCGGTGCCTAGAAGCCTCACTAATTGCCGTCAACCGACACTATAGAACGCAACACTGGAAACTACAAAATTTCAAAAACATTGGCATACATGATACTTAAGCACACCAACCAAAACCACAACACAGGAGTCAACATGATTTCATCGTCTACCCGCCTAATCATAGGCAGAGGTTTGTTTTGATAAGGACCTGACTTCGCATGGGCCAGTGGGCCTCTACAGTGTTCCTCCATTCTTATGTTCTTATGACATTCCTCAGGTCACGTGCGTCACACCTCACTCTCCGCCTATATATATAATGCCTTTCTACCTCTGTATGTTAGAAGTGATCAAGGTCCCAGGACCGAAACGTTTTCTAATAAATATGTCATAGTGTTTGCTTGCGTGTCTTTCTAAACCAACTTGTCGGTATTTATTACCAAGGTTTATACCAAGTCTAACCATACACACACACCTAATTGTATTAGCTGAAGCTAATAGGAAGAACATAAGAAAGAAGGAACACTGCAGCAGGCCTGTTGGCCCACGCTAGGCAGGTCCTTCACAATCCATCCCACTAACAAAATGTTTGCACGATCCGATTATCAATTCTCCTCAAGCAATAAGCTTTGATAATTTTATTAACTCAGACATTCGTCTCTCAGGCTTTGAGTAGAGAGGACGTGTGCTACTGCTGCCCCCTATAGTTGACCGGACCCGTGGGGCCGTGCTTGGACCATCGACAGCGCTACTATTGCCTGCGATAATTCGTGATACCTATGGTATTGCTAACGAGGACTTGTGCGGTGTGGCAATGAATGGTGTGTCGGGGATCTTTGCAAAGTTCTGCTCGGCTCATGTTTACGAGGCGGGGGTTAAACAAATTCCGGGAGGTTTAATCAGTGGTTAACCATGCAGTGTCAGTGAAGCTACATGACGTCTCCCACTATTACACATGGATAAAGGTCAGAAACGTGCCCTTTGGGTGATGTGTTGACATTCGAGCTGCATTAGTATTTATGGCACATACAATGGCTACAGCAGGGAAGTGGGCTGATGGCCCATATGCAGGGATCCAGAGGGAAGTTTTCTGTAACGATAAACATTACGACACACAGTCCCTTCTTACTGATCTGCAAGACTTCAGGCCAGTATTGGTGTCATATGCAGGGAAACGCTGCATTTGCAGGTTGGCGGCACATTGACCTATGATGGACAGTGTGAACGAGGGACGAGTGCCAGGTTTTGGGCAACAAAGCACGGACGTTGGGGATGATGGTGCGGGGCAAGATGTGCCTGGTGCGCTGGTGCTACCATCAGGATTGTCTTGGAGCAAAGAGGTTGAGAGGTCTACGGAGACAGCGTGTGCCACACTCCCGGGAGTGTCGCCTTCTTTGGAGGCTGAACTTGTAGTGGGCCCGGCTCTGCAAGATGTGCATAACAACGACGTCGAGGAATCCATTGCCTCCGTGCTGGATGAATGATTTACGGAGAGGAGCATGAGGCCGGCGATGGACCCACCCCTAGACCTGGGACCTGCTGCAAAGGTGGACGTTCGACACGAAGAGCAGCTGGTCGTGGGCGTCCCTGAAGTCTTGCTGAAACATACAGTGGAGGTGGAAATCCACCAGGACTGCACTGTGGATGACAACATGCAGGTGGAAAGTGTAACGCAGAAGCATTCTGTAACGCTTTCAGACTCGGAGGAAGTGCTGACGCCAGCCCAGCAATCGGGAAAAAAAACCTGGGCGGATGTGGCACAGAGAGGGCCCTGTGGACCCAAAGCTCATGGGTTGGTCAAGAGTACTTCGAAAGGGGGAGGGTGAAAAAGGTGGAAACGAAAGATCTGGTGAGAAACATTCAGTATCGAGAGGAAAACTCTCACTGACCAATTTAAGTGCCTAACAATAAATATTAATGGTTTGAGGACTGAGAAAGCGTGAATGGTTCCGTGAATTATTGGTGCATATTAATGTTGACGTTGTGTTCGTACAGGAACACAATCATAAAATAGGCAGCGAGTTGCGGATAGATGGGTATGATGTGTATGTGGAAAATTCTATACAGTTGAAAGGTGGCGTTGTCATCATGATCAGGGAGACTACCCCGTTTGTTGTAAGACATTGCGAGGGTGGGGAGGGGAGGGTAATAAGGGTGGAAGGTCTATGGGACAGGGAGAGGCAGCTTTTGTGTGCGTGTACAGACCTGCAGAGAATGATGGGGGTGTAAAAACTAATTTTGTGAAGGTGTTAATTTACTATTTGCGGTCACTCCCTGAAGTGGCAGTCATAGGAGGGGATTGGAATTGCGTAATCTGGTGTAGGGATGAAATTAAGACACATGTGCAACATCTGGGTATCTTTATTGTAGACGTTTCGCCATCCAGTGGCTTTATCAATACAAATTCCAGGACATAACTTGAAGATAGTAGAACTATGTACAGAAGATGAGGTAATCAGTCCTTCAACTTAGGAGTAGGTGCGAAGAGCACCATAGTCGTGGAGATTCTGAAGCAGAAGGCGCTTGACGCTTATATATTAACGTCAGGTGGAAATGGGACGGGTAGCAGACGAGGGCATAGTCACTGGTAGGCGGGATTCCCCGGTGGAAGTAGGTCCTACCCAAAGAGATGGGTTAGTTGTAGTAGTAGTTGTCGTAGTCGTGAAGGTTATGTACATGTCCTCAGAATCAAGATTCCATGATGTTGCAGTGTCTGAAAAGTTGTGCAAGAATGGTATACAATACCGACAAGATGAAATTAAGACACATGTGCAACATCTGGGTATCTTTATTGTAGACGTCTACAATAGGTGGGGGGTTATAGCATTGGATTGGGCCACTGCAAATGATAGTGTAGAAAGGGGAGCTTTGTGGCAATTCATGCATTGGCAGGGTTTTGGGAATGAAATCATCTCTTGGGCACAGACTTTATACAAGGGGGCGACTTTGCGTGTGCAGGTCGATGGTCGATTAGGTGTGCCAGTTCAGATGGGTTGGGGTTTGCGTGTTTTCAGGATCCTTTTTATAGGGCGGTGTGGGCTAGTGTTTTAGGGGGATTGGGGGGTTATGAGAGCGATGGGTGGCCTGGTATTGTGGGATACGTAGATGTTACAACGGTCTTGGTAGGAGGTGGTGTAGACTTGCAGCAGGTGGAAAGAGTTGTGGACGTTTTTGGAGAGGTGACAGGGATGAAAATTAATGCCACGAAAACTAAGTTCATGGCAGTGGGAAATTGGGACCAATCGATTTGGGGCATGAGGGGAAGATGGAGCGTGGTGGACCAGCTTAAGATGTGTGGGATTGTGTATATTTGTGATCCGATGGTGGCACGTGAGGTGAACTCGGTAAGGCTTGTGGATAGTGTGTTAAAAAAGCTAGGAGGATTGAGATCTGCACATCTCACGTTGCACCAAAGAGTAATCATGACAAACGTACTATTATATAGTAAATTATGGCATGTGGTGGACATGTATCCGTTAATGCGCCGAGAGGCCAAAAAATGGTTGTATAGGGTATATTGGTTTATTTGGGGATCTGGCTGTGAGTGGTTAAGCAGAGGGGTAATTACTTTGCCGATTGGCCAATGAGGGCTGGGGCTCATACCACTGGAACAAAGGATTATGATTATTTACGTGAAACGAAGTTTTCTGCGGGAGTGTGGGAATAAGGGAGGGGGGATCGAGAAAATGCATGCGGAAATAAAACGTTGGTGGGCGGGGAAGGATTTACGAGTAGGGGAGGCGATGTTGAGAGTTTTGATGGTGGCGAGGGATCCAGCTCGAATCAAGCTGCGTGTAATCAAGAGAGTGGGGATGGGGGGGGGGGTTGGAGGTGGCTGCTGTGGAAGGAACATACCTGGCGCGACATATGGGAACGAGAGGTGATGTATCGCTTTTTACACGAGATTCTGCCATCTGGGATCGTCTTATTTAATCGAAAGCTCAGGGAAGGTGGAGAGTGTCGAGCGTGTGGTGAACCAGAAACCATTTTTCATGTTGTATATTTTTGTGAACGCATAAGGAGGGTCAGGGAATGGTTTGGAAGGGTAATTCGATTTATGGGAGGGGGTGGGTTGCAAGTATTGCGAGTGTTAAGTTTAGATATTGATGGGGTGGGAGCGCAGGTTGAAAACACAGTGGCATATCTGGTAACTGATTTCATGTTCACATCATGGGCAATGAGAGATGTTGGAGCGGGTGAAAGGATAAAGGTGTTGGCAGCGACATTTTACAGATCCAAGTGCCGCAATCGGGAAGTATATGGTAGGAAATGGAACACTGAATTTTCAGAGGGTTATAGGAATTTTCGGCTGCACGATTTATGGAATTTGTAGGGCAATAGAAAGTAACGGGCTAGCCTCCCATTCAGGGGCGTGTGGGTGTGAGTGGGTAAGCATGTAGGTGAGGTACGTATAATATTGAGTAATATATGGAAGAGTGCGTGAGGAGAAGCGCATTTCACTGTTTGTATGACACCATTGTTTATTTTAAGGTATTTCCTTGGCTATGATAGGGACAGTGTTGGAAACGTACGTTTACATAAATATGTAGGTGCGTGAGTGTGTATGTATATATGTGTGCATATGTACGGAAATATATGTAGATGTATTTATAAATGTATACATGTGTGTGTGTGGGCATGTTTGAACAGGAGAATATAGTGGGTGACAGTGTAACATGTTAGTCATAAGATGATTACCAAATATACATTAAGATGCAGAGCATCATTTGTTTATAATTTTATCCATTGTGAAAATTAGACTAAATATAAGCTGATCTTCAGAAAATTGTTTTTGGATTTAGTGAACAATTATTACAAATGTCTGTAACGCGACTATTGGCATAATATATATTGCAAGTGTAATGCCTGTTGAGGTGTATGTGTTTTAGCTGTATTTAGTAGTTAACATTATTGTGTCATGTAGGTACTGAATTTAGGTGTTTTATTCTACATTGTATGTGTAAAGACTGTTGAATTAGCGTCTGTTACTTTTAGGTTTACGGGAGATAACAGGGAGCACACTTCACCCGGCAGGGTGGTCGGTGTGCGCACGTAATTGTCTAGATTCCATACGATAAACGCCTAAATTGGAAGATTTGAATATCAGTAGCGAGTTGTGAATGGTGTTGTATAGGATGTAATGGCAACGAGTCAGTACACATATTACCCTTGTAATCCAAAGTGTAGAATAATTTAGTATGTTGTATAATATTCAATGTATGAGGGGACAATATCATAATCGTGAGGTGTGTGTTGGTGTGTCGTATATATTAAAGGTCAAATAAACGGGGTTTATTTGTATAATCAGGTTAGTGAAAGTATACTTTTTGAGGGGGTACTGTATTTTGTTTTGTATCATTATTATAATTACTCACAGGTGTGGGTGAGTATCGGTTGTGTAAGTTATAGACGGTGTTGTACTGTCATGATGTCTCATTGTAGTAACCCAGTAGATTGAGTACTGGAACCATTACTTATAGTTCGTGTTTGGTTTCTTTGTTATACATATACATGTTTATGTACAATTCTGTATGAAGGATTAATAACATATAAATAAAAAAGTGAAAAATTAATGCATATTGTAAGTTTAGCGCTTCTCTTTGTTTACAATAATAATAATTCATATTGTATGAATTTTGGTTGATGTAATGTATAATCTTGTGTAATCTTGTATTTAACATAGATGCAAAGGGGTATAATGCATAGGGGATGAGGGACAGTTTGTGTCAGCACAAAGTTAAACGTCCAGAGTGTATTTCCACAATGAAAATTTATAATTCTATGGAAGAACTGATACTGTGTTCTTTTATTTATTTAATGTATTGTATTGTTTTAAATAAAATATAAAAAAAATTCTATTAACTCACATGCAAGGCCCACTAAAATCCAACCCCTCTCATTCGTGTATTTATCCAAAGTAAATTTGAAACTACCCAAGGTTTTAGCCTCAATAACCCTACTAGGCAGACTGTTCCACTCATCAACTACCCTATTTCCAAACCAATACTTTCCTCCTATCCTTTCTAAATCTGAACTTGTCTAATTTGAATCCATCATTGCAGGTTCTCTCTTGGAGAGATATCCTCAAGACCTTACTAATATCCGCTTTATTAATACCCATCATCCATTTATACACTTCGATAATGTCCCCCCCCCCCCTCTTTTTTCGTCTAACAAGTAAAATGTAATAAGGGGTCTTATAATTTTGGGGTAAGATTTGACTGGAATCACCATTCATCTCTTGATTTTGGGTGTTTTTGCTCAAAAAATTTTTAAATTTTATCACTACCATTTCAGAGGAATAAAATGAAAAATTTAAAATTCTTTTTTGGGGAAAAAAAAATTTATAGGATATAACAAATTTTTTAATCTAAGCAATTTCGGGGAAAGTTGAAACGGCACCCCGGATAGGCGTTTAACATTTTTGCGTTAACAGACAGTCCCAAATTGCTGTTTGTTTTTTTATGCAGGAAAGTGTACTTATCAAACCAGTATTCCTAACAAATTTTGTCCTTCAAACCTTTCAGTGGCCCTCTGTGTTACAAGACCTTTTTTATTTTTCAAGTAATAAAAGATTTTTTTTTTTTTTTTTTTTATATTTTTTTTTAAAACATTAAAATTCCCAAGGTAAAAATTAAAGGTTATAAAAAGGTACAAAAAAAAGGGGTTTTTAAATCCCCTTTTTCCCCAATTCACCCTTAAAAAAAATGTTTTAAACAGACAAAAGTGTTCTGACAACCCTAATACCACCCCTTCCAAAACATTTTTTTTTTTCCCGGTTATTTCCCTGTAAGGCTGAAACTTTTGAAAAAATTTTTCCTTCCCCCCCCTTGGGCAAAATTTTTAACCCAAATACCCCTTGGCTGTATTTTAACTTAACAAAAAAAGGTACATGGGGGAATTACACTTTCTTGAGTGATACAGTAAACTTCTTAGAAAACAAAAATATTAATAAAAATTTTAAAAGGGTTTTAAAAGCCATTACTTAACACAATGAACCTAAACCTGGTGAAAAAAACCCCCAAAAGTTTAAATTTTTCTAAAAAGGTTCAATTTTTGGAATGTAACTCCTCCAAGGGCATTATGTGAAAGGGGCTTAGCTTTTAAAAACCCTATTCAGCAACCCCGGGGTTTAATTTTTAAAAACTTTTAAAAATTATGAAAAAAATCACAAAATTTAAAAAGGGTTTAAAATAAAAAACCCCACCATTAGGGCTAAAACCCCAAAAATTTCCAATACTTCCCAAAACACAGACAAAAACAAAAAAAAAAATTTTTGTGAAAACCTGAAACCCCTAAACAAAACTCTTTTTCAAAAGATTTAAAGACTGCTATGTACTAGAAAAATAATAAATTTTGGATTTTAAGACGTATGTACATAGTTTCAACATAAAAATTTCTTATTTGAATGGATCACAGTTGATAAAATCAGCCTTCCATATCGGCGTTGGGTAATTTCATAGTACAAGCCCAACTTGCGGGTTTTTCCCAAATCCCCGCAACTTAAAAATTAATATGCGTATTATCTACACAAAAATACAACAAAACTGGCAAGAACTGTCCATCACTTCCAATCAATATGTTTGCCCTCCCCCTCGCTCGGGAACTTGTGTAGGCCCCTCCCCCCCCCCTTGAATCCCTTTTTTCCCATCATCATTACTACCTTGAAGGGGAACAGGGTACTATGTAAATAGTTTTTAAAGCCCAAATTTTCACAAAAAAAATTTGGCCCTGCCCACATTTTCTAGCCCCCTTTTGGCCCACATATTTTTTCATTTCACCATAACAACCCAACCCCAAAACCGAAAAACATTTGTTGTAAACCTTTCCAAGGGAGGCGCCCCTGTTTCCCCCAAATGATTTCCCCTCCCCCAAGAAAAACATTTTCCAATCTTTCCCCTTTTTCCCCTCCCTGTTTATTACAAGTCTTAAAAAAAACCCGGGTAACGTAATTTGCCTTTATCCCTCTAAAAAGTCCTTTAAAACCCCCCTCCCCCCATAAATTTCCCTTTTATTTTCTGCTTTCCGTTTTTTTAGAACTTACCCCCAAACACCCCCCTTCTTAAACCCTCAGTAACCTTTTTCCCCCCTGCAACCCCCAACATTTATTTTAAAATTTTAACTGCCAAAAAGTACCCCCACAGCTTGATTACATTTTCCCTTTTCCCCCAACCCCCCAGGGTCGAAAACTTAATGACCCAAAAATAAAAAATTTTCCTTTCCCTTTTATATCCTTTTTTAATCACCCTTTTTAAACCCCCCCCTTTGACACCCCTATTCCATCAAAAAATATATTTAAAAGGAAAAGCCGACTCCCCCCACCACATATCCCACATCCCCCCCCCGTCAACGACGCGTCTACCCCAAAAAACCACACCCGACGGAAAAAATCCCGTGCAAAAAACGATATTTACACCCCAAACCAGGTCGCAACCTATCCTACACGCCCATTAATAATCCCTTCCCCCATGCTTACATGGGGGAAAATTTTCCCTCTACGGGCGCTACAACCCCCCGGGCTAACAATCTACCCCAACCTCCCCTATTTTAACCTTTGTGGCTCTCGATCCCCGCCCAGGGGCCCCCCCCCCCCCCCCCAACACCATTTTTACCTCTGCAATTTTTCAATTTCCTGAAATACACCTTTGGGCAATCTGTTATGGATCCGGGCCCAAAACCCCCCCCACCCACTTTTTTCCCCCTCATCCCCCTTCCCTTTTTAAAAGGGAAGAACTTTTTGAACCCCCCGTTTTAAGTCCAGCAATCCCACCCCCCCCTTTCTTGGGGTAACATTACCAACATCCATTTTAATCCAATCAAAAGCTTAAACCCCACAAGGAATTTTAAAAAAACCTTCCAAGTATTTTTCGTTATTGCGGGCCCCGTTAAGGGGAAACCCGGGGCCCGGGGGCCAACGTGCCTTTTTTTGCTATACAGAAAGTTTTAATAAAAAGGGCCCCCCAAAAGGGTGCAAAGGGTAAAAATTGAAAATTTAAGGTCCCCAATGCCCCCAAGCACCCCTGAATCCTTTCTACCACCCAAAGGTGAATTTCCATGCGTGCCCAACTTTAATTTTGTCTGCTTTAAATAAGCCCCGCAAAATTTTTCCGTTTTCCCTGCCCCCTCCCCAACGGCACCCCCCAATAAACCCTCCCCCGGGCCCAAGCCCCTTTAAACCCCAAAGGACCAGGGTTTTATTGAATTTAAACCCTCAGGGGGCCCAGTTGCCCCGGGAAAACATTGTATTTAACCCCGTCTAATGTGCCATTGAAATCCCCCCCTTTATCAAAACCCAGTTGTATAAACCCACATCCCCAAATTTTAAAAATTTGGCCCAAAACCCCTCGCAACCTCACCCCCTGGTCCCTCCCCGGTAAAACACAAAAACCGCTGCTCGTCTTTTCTAAAAAAAGGGGTCCTTACGCCGCAAAAAATTTAAATTGTGCCCTAGGAAAACCCCCCTTGCCAAACCCCCCTACCCATTAAAAATCTTCCCCCCCCAAATCGACCTTTAATCTTTTCCCCTGGGCCATTGAAACCTCCTTTTAAAACGCCTAAAACCCAACCCACTTTTTCTTCCCCAAACCCCCTGACCCTGAGGATGGCTTTAAATTTTTTCCCAAAACCCCACCCCTTTTGTATGCTCCTTGCCTTTGGGCCCCCCCAAAAACCTCCCTCCCTCCCCCCCCCCCTTTTTTTCTCCACAAATCCCTAAGAAACCCATGCCCCCCACCAGACCTCCCGGGGAAAACCCAAAACTGGTTTTTGATATTTCCCCGCCCCCCCCCACACATTGCCCCCCCGTTTTTCCCCCAAAATCTTCGCAAACAATTTTTAATCTGGCCCAAAACAACGAGTTTTGCCCGGTAACCCAAAGGTATGTCCCCCCTTCCCTTCGGAAACCAAATTACAACGACACCCGTTGCCTGCTTTCCCCAGTAACCTCTCCCCTTCTTGAAATTTTTAAAAAACCAAACCAAAAAATGCCTCAAAAATTTCCCCAAATTGCTGCTAAATAAAATTTTCCCGGGGGGAAGCCCATCAAATTCCCGATGCTTTGCCCTTTCGTTTTCCATTTAAAAAGCCCTCCATATTTCCCCCCCCGTTATTTCCCCACCCAGTGCTTCCCTATAAACGGTTTTTGCAACTGCAAAAACCACACCCCCCAACCACACCGTTCTAAAACCCCACCCTCTACCCCTTCTGGGTTTTTTGCCATTTATTCTCATACCATTTTGGGCAGCAAACGCCCCCATTCCTTCTTTTACCCTTGTATGCCCTGCCCCTCCCTGTACCCTCCTATCGCTCATGCCTTTCCAAACCCAAATGGAATTTTCTTTTTGCCTGCTGTCTTTGTTTTCTCCCTAGCAATACGCACAAATAAAGGCCCTATCCCCCCCAAAAAACCTCTTCCACCCCCGCCTGTACCCGCACCGCCCTTGGAAACCCCTTTATCCTGAAAATCCCGCCCCGCCCCCCTTTAATTGCCATAATTTCAACCATTGGATAAATGGGCCCCCACTGCCCCCCCCCGCATAAAAAACCCCGTAATCTATCCCTTTTCCCCAAAAGGGGCCTTGCCCTTTTTCCCCCTTTTAAGGGAATTGAATTCCCCTTCCCTTTTCCCTTTAAAGTAAAAATTGGGGTTAAAAAAACTCCTTTTAGGGGCACAAAACCCTTTCCCTCCCCACCCACATTTTAAAACCTTTGGGGGGGCCCCTCCCCTTGGGGGGGGGGTTTTAAATTTTATTTTTTTTTTTTTAATTCCTTTTTCCAAAAACTTGGGGGATTTTAAAATTTTTTCCCCAAATCCCCAGATTAAACCTTTTCCCCCAATTAAACTCCCACGCCCCCAAAAACCCCTGGCTACCCCCCCAAAACCCCCCGATGATCCAATAAACTAAATTCCATTGTACAGAAAAAAGTCAAAACCCAAAACCCCTTTTAGTTTTATACGGGCCCATCCCAAATTAGCCGGTAACCCCCCTCTTTCAAAAGTGGGCCCTTTTCCTCCCACGCCCCTCCTCCAAAACCCCATCCCCCCCAAATTAATATCCCTCAAAAGATCTCGCAAAGGGCCCCCGACACGTGCCCCGCCCCTTTTTTGGTTTCCCCGTCAGACCCCCCCCGATTTAAAGCAGTTCCAGTCCCACCAACGACGGCCATTTCAGGGGAAACCACCCTAAGAAGGAAAACCCAGTTTTCCATAAAAAAATCCCTTTTTTTCCCTCAATCATTTTTTTTCCCCTGGTGCAACACCCTTTCAAAAAAATCCCTGCCCCCCCTTTTCCCCCACCCATCCCATGCGAATAATCTTCCCCCCCCCCCCCCCTCACTTCTTTGCAACCAAAAAGGGCTTGCCTCCCTGATCAATTTTACCCCCACCCCCTTTTAGACTGCAGATGGCAAAGTCATGACCTGAAACCCATCCACCTCAAACAATTTCCCTCCTTGAAATTGTGTTTCTTGCGGAACACTAAAAATCCACCCTATATTTATACAGAAACAATTTGAAACCCCTTCCTTCTTTACACTATTACACCCGTCCCTTTCGTTTACAGTCATACACCTAAGGCCTCTTTATAGTTTCCAACCCCTTCCTCATCACTTCATTCATCCCAGGGCTTCCTGCCCAAAACCAAATCACAAGGCTTCACACCTTTAAAACCCCCCCCCCTTTTTTGCGGGTTCCCTCTTATCGTGACTACTTCGACATTTCTCTTCCTTCCTTCCCCGACCTCGGGGCCGGGTCAAAGGGAAACATCGAGTCCCGAGCCGGGGCCCCCTCTTTTCCCCGTGATGCCCCTACACCCTGTTTTCCTCTAAAGTTCCCCCACGATGAAACCCCAACCTCCACCAAAGCCTGTTCCCCAGCCCATGGGACAACTCCTCTTACTTGTTGGGCCCCCCCAACCCTGTATTTTGTTTTTTCCTTACATTTCCCCCCACAGGAAAAACCCCCGCTTTCACCAGCTCGGAACAACATCCTCTGCAGGGGAGTGTCAATGTCCTTAACACTTCCTGAACTCTTCCTTCCCAGAAACCTGCAACCTCCTCCTGCATTTGCACTTTTGTACTTTTCCCCCTTTGTATTTAAAAATCCTTTTACATCACAGCTTACCTCACACATGCCAGTCTCCTTTTGGGAATCCCCCACCTCTTAACCCCCAAAAAAAAAGGGGACCCAGGCCCCTTTCTTTCGCGTGGGGCTCTCAAAAAGAAACAACGCGGTAAAAGGTTCTTCCCCCAAATTTTCGTGGCGGGCCCCCCTCAGGTTCAAACCCCTCTGCCGCCATATGGTCGTACGCCCCCATATTCCCGCACGTTCGTCCCCCTGTCCAGCAATACGATACCATAACTTTCGTCCTGAAGTCCCCCCAACACGATTATAAGACGGTATGGGGTCTCAGGGGCATCTTCAGGGGGAAAAGGGACCCTCCGGTCGTCCCCTTTTTAAACACCTGCCCTCCACTTGCCCTTTTGTGCCAGATGGTACGATTCCATATGTCTCAAAAAACACTCCTTTTTTCAGGGCCCCATCTGCCCCCAAATGGGGGCAATTTGTATCTTAACCCCGTTTAAAATGGGGGAGGGTACGTTGATTTAAAAGCACCTTCACAGCTGGAGTAGGGGGTCAAGACTCACGTCTTTGGAAAATCTCGTCACCCAAAAACTCATACACGGGCGTGGAATTCCCTTTGGGCAAGATTCTATAAGCCCCACCCCTTTAGGGCTACACCATACAATCATCTCCTGGATTCCAAGGGCTCCCTAATGATTGTTGGGGGTAAGACTTGGGACTGAAGAGGGTGAAAAACGCCCCACGAACAGCTCAAAACCAATGGTATTTACGCGCCTCCCCACATCAGGAAGGGGAAAAAGGGAGGGGTCACCTGAAAACAAACAAAAGGGGAAAAAAGGCGAGCAAAAACGCACTTGCCGGGGGAAAGGGGGAAAAAAGGGAAGGGGAAAAAGGGAAAAAGGGACAAGGGCCGAGAGGGGGGAGCTTTTAAAAACAAGGGGTTTTCCAAAGGGGGAAAAAAGAAAAGGGGGTTTTGTTGGTCCTAAAAAATGAAAAAAAAGGGGGAACAGTTTCCCAAAAAAGGGTTCCAAGTTCACGGGAAAAAAAGGGGGAAAAGGGTTTTTCAAGGGGGGGGCCCCAAAAAAGGGAAAAAAAGGGGGGAAAAGGCAACCCCAGGCGGGGCTCACCCCCAAAAAAGCAATCAACCCAATGGGACCTCCATGGACACCCCCGCGAATTTTTAAAAAATTTTAAGGATTTCCCGTCCAACCAAAATGTTTTTAAAACACTTTAAAAAACAAATTTTGGGCTAGCGTCTCTTTTAAAATTGGGTTAAAAAAGGGGGGTTTTTTAACAAAAATTTTAATCCAAATGATGTTTTAATTTTTTCATTATGAAAAGAAAATGACATTGGGATTCCCCAAAAGCTTCAAACCGGGCCCAATCGAGAAACAGTGGGGACCCCGCAGGCCCCCCCCACATCTAAAACCCATTTGCCTTCCCCCCAATTTCCCCCCCCCCTAATTTCTAAAACCCTTTCAAGGGGTTTATGTTTCCTCACCGGGGGATAGACACTTAAGGGAACAAAACCGGTCCCCAAGTTTTTTCATTTTTGAAGTTTTTTTTTTAAATTTTTAACCCTTTTGGGTTGAAATTTATTTTTTAAGTAAATTTTTAAGTAATTGGGTGGCTTTCCCCAAAAGGAAAACCCAGTTTCCATCTTTTAAACGAAAATCCCCAGGATTTAAAAATTTTTTTCGGGGCCGGGGAAAAATTTTACCCCTTGGGGAAAAATATGCTTTGGGGTATTTTTGGGCATTTTTGAAACAAAACAATCCAACCCTTTTTAAGTGGGGAATATTTCAATAAATTTTTAGGGTTTATTTAAAATTTTTAAAAATGGGTTTCCTTTCCCCGTTTTAATTTTATTTAAAAATTTTAAAATTTCAAAAAAGTTAGGTTACTTTTAATGGTCAAAAAGGAAAAAGAAAGGTTTTGCCCGAAAACAATTACCTTGAAAAAAAAATTTTTTTCAAAAAAAAAAAAACATTTAAAAGTTAAATTTTTTTGTGCAACAAAAAATTTTTTCTTTGGGAAAAAAGAAAGGTTTGGGGGAAGGAAAAATTGCTTTTTTTTCAAAAAAAAAAACCTTTAAATTAAATTTAGGAAAACCAATTTTTTGGGGGAAAAATTTAAAAAGGGAAATATTTTTTCCCCTCCAAGGAAAATTAAAACCACCAAAATTTTGGGAAAAATTTTCCCATTGTTTGGGGGCTTATAGGAGGGAAAGGGGGAACCCCGTAGGATTTTAAAAGGAAAAACCCAATAAAAAACCCACAATTTGTACTTTAAAAGGTACTTTTTTTGGGCCTTCCAGTATTGCATTCCCAAAACACAACAATGGAGGATGGAAACAAATGCCCAACCCAAGGGTTTAAAAAGGTGCAATAAAAAATTTAAGTGAACCCAAGGGGGGGTAAATGCTCCTGAAAAAAGTGTTTTAAAAAGCAACGTTTTGCATCAAACAGCTTCATGCCAAGCACTTTGGCCCCGTCGACACCCCCTTCAAGGGGGGGCCCCTTTGGGGTGGTAAAGAGGCTCTTGCTTTGGGGAAATTTGACCCCGTTTAGTCTCCTTCCTCAGGAAAAAGAGCCCAATTAAATCCCCAGTCCCCCCCTTTTCCCCTCCCCTTTCCCCCCTCCTCCCTTTTTTCCCCTTTTTTTCCCCCTCCTCCCCACCCCTTCCCCCCTTTTTCCCCTTCCCCATTTTGGGCCTTTGGGGTTTTTCCCCCCAGGAAAGATAGTTTCCCAGGTAGGGGGGAAAAGGGGGGCCCAGGGCCATCCCATTTTTATTGGGGATTCTTGGGGGTGGGTGGATTGTTTTCCGTTTGGGAAACTGGAAACGCCTGGGGGGTCCTGTCCATCTCCCCGGGATCCCAAAAGGGTGGCTTTTGGGGGTTTTTGGGAGCGGTGTATCTCTGGGGAAACCACCTTTTTGGATTTCCCGGGGGGGGTGGCCCCAAGAGGTATGCTTTGTTGGGGGATATCCCCGGGCCCCCTCTCTCTTTTTCCAACCCAAAGGTTTTGCTCGGCAGTTTTTGAAAGGGTTTTCTGTCTCGAATTGCTGGTTTACTGGCAGAAAGGGGAAAGGGGGGGTGAGGGGAGGAGGAGGAATGGAAAAAGGGGAGGATGGGGAGGATGGGATAGGGGAGGGGAGAATGGGGGGTAATTAGGTTCGGTCTGAGGAAGAAGACCGACAGGGCTAATTCCTCAGACCAAGAGCCTCTTCACCACGCCAAGGAGCCCCCCTTGAAGAGGTCTGTGTTACAAGAACTTGTAAGTTTACAAGTAATAAAGAATTTTTTTTTTATATATTTTATTTAAAACATTACAATACAAGGTGGAAATTATATTAAAAGGTACACAAAATGAGTTAAATCACCAATTCCCAATTTACCCTTACAAAAATGATTACAACAGACAAAAGTGTTCTGACACCCTAATACCACACACCATATACACCCAGTTATACCAGAGTTATACCTGTGAAGGCGAAACTTTTGAAACAATTTCACCCCCCCCCCCCTCTCGCAAAATATAACCATCACCAAACCTGACTGCATATTAACTTAACATTAAAGGATACATGGGAAATTACACTATCATGAGTGATACACTAACATCTTAGACACAAAAATATTAATAACAATTAAAATGGGATACATGTCATTACTTAACACAATGACACCTCAACCTGGTGAAAGAAAACCCCAAAAGCTTAAAAATTTTTCTAAGAAGGTTGCAATTTGAATGTCAACTCCCAAAGGCAACTTATGTGGCAGTCCTTAGCATGTAAACCTATTCATGCAACTTTAGTATATAAATAAAACTGTATTTTTATAAAAATATCACAGAATACAAAGGTATAAAGTATAAACCCCAGCCATGTAGCGGCTACACACAAAAATTCCACATACTTCCCTAACACAGACAAAACAAAAACAAAATTTTTGTGACAACTGCACCTAAACACAACTCACATCATATGACTTAAGACTGCTATGTACGTAGATAACAACATAATAATATGACTTAAGACTGCTATGTACATAGATAACAACATAATAAATCTTATTTGAATGGATCACAGTTGATCAATCAGCCTTCACATATCAGGCGTTAGAGAGTAATTCTCATAGTACAAGTCCAACTTGCATGTAGTCCCATCTCGCTACATACAAAAATATGCGTATTATCTACACATAATACTAACACACTGGACAAGCAACTGTCCATCACTTCCAATCAATATGCTGCCCTACCCTCGCTCTGCACAGTGATGTAGGCAACCTCCCCCCCCCCTTGAATACCTTATCCATCATCACTACTACCTTGAAGGAACAGGAGTACTATGTGAATAGTGTATAGTCCATGTCACACAAAAAACTGGCCAGCTCCACAGGTGCTAGCACCCGTGGTCCACATATTATTCACTCACGCATCACTCATCCAACACTCACGCAAACATTTGTTGTCATCCATTACCAGGGAGGCGACCCTGTTTTAAACCCTTTGACTTCCCTACCCCAGCAACACTTTCCAATCGTACCCCCCCCTCCCTCGTATATTACAAGTCTAAAAAAACCCTGTAACGTAAGTTGCCTATATCCTCTGAAAGTCCTTCACCCACCTCCTCCCAAAAATTTCCTTATTTCTGCATACCTTTTTATAGAACGTTACCGCTAACACCCTCCTCTTCACCTCAGTAACCTGTTTTCCCCTGCAATCCCCACACTATATAGATATAATCTGCCATAATTTATCCCACAGCTTGATTACACTTTCCTCCCAAACCCCCCACGTCGAGATTAAATGCTCTCAATACAAAAATTCCTTTACCTACTATCCTATTTTCCCCCATTTAACCCCCCCTTTGGGACACTCCTCATTTCCATCAAAAAAAATATACTACATGAAAAGCCGACTCCTCCCCACCACCATATCCCACACTCCCCCCCCGTCAACGACGCGTCTATCCCTTTAGAACCACACCCGACGGTAAAATCCCGTGCGGGAAAACGATACATTACATCCTGAACACGAGGTCGCAACCTCATCCTACACAACCTATTCCTATATTTTCCCCATGCATACATGGGGAAAATTCCCTCTACAGGCGCTACAACCCTCCCGGCTAACAATCTACACAACCTACCTTTTTTAAAACCTTTGCTGGCTCTCGATCCCACGCCGAGCCCTCAACACAGTTTCACCCCCTCATGCAACTCAACTCCTGTATACACCCGTTGCAATCTTTTATGGATCCTGGCCAAACCCCCCCCCCCACCCACACTTTCCCTCATCACCTCCCTTTTAATGAAGACACATTTGACCCTCCGCTTTAAGTCCAGCAATCCCAGCCCCCCCTTAATTGCAGGTAACATTACCACATCCCTTTTAATCCAATCACAGCTTGAACCACACAAGAATTTAAAAAACCTTCCTAAGTATGTTCGTTATTGCTGGCCCCAGTTAATGGGAAAAACGGTGCCAGTGCCATATTTTGCTATACAGTAAGATATTAATAACAATGGCACGCGGGCACAAGGGTCAAATGATAAGGTCGCAATGCACCCAAGCGTCCCTGAATCCTTTCTACCATCCAAAAGCGAGATTTCCATGTGTGCCACAGTTAGATCGTCTGCATAAATAAGACCGCAAATTTTTAACGAATTCACCTGCCTCCTCACAACTGCACTACCCCAATCAACCCTACCCCCAAGCTCCAAACCCCCATGACCATGGATTTATCTGAATTTACCCTATATCAGTTGCCCTGCGAACATTTGAAACTACCCCGTCTAATGTGTCCATTGACATCCCTCCCTGATCAAAATTGTATCACCACATACCCAATTAAAACTGGCCAAACCCTCGCAACCTCACACCCTGGCCCCCTCTACGTGACACATACGCTGCTCCATCATTCTTTAAAAGGGGTCCTATACGCACGCAAACAATAATTGTGACATAGGACACCCCTGCCTAAGTCCCCTACCCATTACAATCTTCCCACCCAATCGACCATTAATCTGTACCCTCGCCATTGCACCTCCATACAACGCCTCAACCCAAACCCCTATTTCTTCCCAAACCCCGACCCCTGAGGATGGGCTTTCAATGCTTTCCGATCCACTCTATCATATGCTCCTTGCCAATCGAGCGCCACCAAACCTCCCTCCCTCCCCCCCCCCTCTTTTGCCTCCACGAAATCCCTAAGTAACCCATGCCCTCCACCATAGACCTCCCTGGCAAACCAAACTGAGTTTTTGATACTACCCCCCGCCCACCACACACTTGACCCGATTTCCCAAAAATCTTCGCAAACAATTTATAATCTGCGCATAACAACGAGATCGCCCGGAAATTTCCCGAAGCGTATGCTGCCCCTTACCCTTCGGTACCAATACAATGACAGCCGTTGCCTGCTTCTCACCCAGCTCACCTCTCTCCTTCATGCAATTTAAATAACCTAACCAGAAAATGCCTCAATAATTCCCAATGCTGCTGATAAAACTCTGCCGGGAGCCATCAATTCCCGGTGCTTGGCCCTTTCGTATTCCACTTAAAGCCCTCCATTTTTTCCCCTCAGTTATTTCCCCACCAGTGCTTCCCTATCACTGTATGCAACTGACATACCACACTCCCACACACCTGTTCTAAAACCCCCCTCCTCTACCCCTTCTCGTTTCCAGTACTTCTCATACCACTTGTCACAAACGCCCCCATTCCTTCCGTAGCTTGTATGACCTGCCCCTCCCTGTACCCTCCTATCGATCATGAACCTCCAACCATGGGAATAGTCATTGCCTGCGTCTTTGTTTCTGCCTACCAATACACACGATGAAGGTCTATGCCCCATAACACCTCTTCCACCCCCGCCTGTACCCACACCGCTTGGAACCTCTCATCCTGTTACCTCACGCAGCCCCCCTTTAATTGCCATAATTTCATCCAAAGGATAAGTGCCCGCCACCGCCTCCCTCGCATAACAACCCCGTAATCTATCCTCCAAATAGTTAGCAAGCCCCTATTTAAAAAATTGATACGTTTCCCTTCCTTTTCGTAATATTGCTTAATCCGTTCTTTAGCCACACCATCCCCCCCACATCACCACATCCTCTACCCCATTTATCTCTGCACGTAACCCCTCCCCCAGTGTTTTCAAATCCTTCTATCCCCTCCTCATCACTAACACACTTGTATTTAATTTCCAATATCCCTAGATATACCCGCTAGTGACTCCCAGCCACCTCTGCTATACCGCCCGATGATCCGAATAAGCTACTTCCATTGTACAGAAAAATGTCAACCCAACCCTTTGAGATATATACAGCCTATCCAACTTAGCAGCGTAACCCCGTCTTACAAAAGTGTGCTCTACCTCCCACGCCCCTCCTCCAACCGCATCCGCAACTGAATATCCCTCAAAAGATCTTTGCAAGGCCGCCGACACGTGCCCCGCCCCTTTTGGTTCCACGTCAGCCCTCCTGATAACGCAGTTCCAGTCCCCACCAACGACGGCCACTGCAGGTAAACCACGTAAGAAGAAAACTAGTTCTTCACATACAAAATCCCTTTTTACCCTCACATCATTTTCCGCTGGTGCATACACACTTACAAAAGATACCCTCTGCCCCCTCCACCACCCATCCATGCGCAATACTCTTCCCCCCCTCCCCCCTCACTTCTTAGCACACAAACGGCTTGCTCCCTGATCAATATACCCACACCACCTTTCAGACGTGCAGATGGCAGAGTCATGACCCGAAACCCATCCACCTCGAGCACTCTTTCCTCCTTGAAATTGTGTTCTTGCAGGAAACACTACATCCACCCTATATTTATACAGAAAAAATTCGAAACCATTTCCTTCTTCAACTATTACACAGTCCATTTCGTCACAGTCATACACCTAAGGCCTCTTTATAGTTTCCAACCCTTCCCCCTCACTTTATTCATCCCAGGGGTTCCTGCCCCAGAGCCATCACAAGGGTTCACACCATCAACCCTCCCCTTTTTTGCGATACCTCTTATCGTGACTACTTCGACATTGCTCTTTTCCCTTTTTCCCAGACCTCTGCACCGGCGTCAGGACATCATCTGAGTCTGAAAGCCGCCCCCTCTCTTCCTCGTGATGCCCTCTACATCCATGTTATCCTCTAAAGTTCCCTCACGATGAACCCAAACCCCCACCACGCCTCGTTCCACAGCACATGGCGACAACTCACTTTACTAGTTGGCCCGTCAACCCTGCTATGTGTTTTATCCTTACATTCCTCCACAGGCAACGCCGTGCTTCTCACCAGCAGGAACAACATCCTCTGCAGGCAGTGTCAATGTCCTTAACACTTCCTGAAGCTCTTCCTCTAGAGCCTGCACCTCCTCCTGCATTTGCACTTCTGTACTTTTCCCTTGTTTTAGTAACAGATCCTTTTACATCACAGCTTACCTCACACATGCCAGTCTCCTCTTTGGAATCCTCCACCTCTTCACTCCACAAGCGCCCAGGCCCTTGCTTTCGCGTGGGGCTCTCAACAGCTATCACGCTGGTAACTGGTGCTTCACCAGTTTTCAACTGGCGCCCTCCTCAGCTTCACGACTTCTGCCGCCATATGGTCGTACGCCCCACATATTCTGCACGTACGTCTCTGTCCAGCATACGATACCATAACTTGCGTCCTGAAGTCCTCCAACACGATGTTAAGACGGTATGGGGTGTCTCAGAGTCAAACTCAGGGAAAAGGTACCCTCCGGTCGTTCCCATGTAAGCACCTGCCGTCCACTTGCCCTTTTTTGCCCGATGTATGGTTCCATATGTCTCAAAAACACTCCTTATGTCAGCCTCATCGCCTCAAATGGGGCACTACGTATCTTAACCCACGTAAAGTGGCGAGATACGTTGATCAAAAAGCAACCTTCACAGCTGGAGTAGCGTCAAGACTCACGTCTTGGAATCTCGTCACCAAAGACTCATACACGGACGTGGAATTCCCGTTTGACGAAGATTCTATAAGCCCCATTGAGGGCTACACCATACACCTCATCGTCCTGGATTCCATAGGTCTCCCTAATGATTGTTGGGAGTAAGACTGGCACTGAAGAGGGTGAAATCGCCCACGACGAACAGCTCATACCAATGAGTATTTACGCGCCATCTCACATCAGCGCCATGTTGATACAAGGGTAGCTCACCTGATAAACAGCAGAGGGGTGCAGAGCACGACTGCACTCTGCCTTGGTCAGGCAGCGAATGATAAAGAATTAACGGTCCTTCGACAAGCTGTTAGAGACTGGAGTCTTTACAAAACATTTGAGTTTGACTGCAAGTACTCAAAGAGAATGGTGAGTTAGGGGCCTGCTTGGCCTCCTCAACATGAATATGGGGGAATCAGTGCACTTGCTTCTCAAGTCGTCATCTTTGATAGAAACTGCACCACTCGCGCTCTCCCTCTGCTCACCCGCTTCTCACAGCACAGATAGAAAATTGGGGCAGGCACCCCAGCGTGCTCACCCTCAAGTTCATATCAGCAACTCACCCAAGTGGCACACTCTATGGAGCACCACCGTCAGACTGTGGTCTAAGACCAGTTTGTCTGAATGTGTATGTTCTCTACACACAGTGTTTATAGACACAATTTAAGGAACAAGACTGTGTCTCATGTTTGTCTCTTATAATTTTAAAAGAAGTTTTATATTAATTTCAAATTTTCACATCCATTAGGAGTGAAATTTATATATGTTTGTACATGTATGATGTATTATGAATGTACATGTGTGATGTGCATAATGTCTTGCAAAACGGCAACTCAGCAGTAATCTATGCTGAGACAGCATCACCAGCCCAGGCTATCTAAAAGCCTGGATCGCTGGTCCAGCCAATTGCCCCCCCCCATATATTTCTACCCTTCAAGGTCACTAATCATGCTGTCCTGCGATCACTGGGGTCAGTGAGACAGGCTGACGAATCACAACAGACACACTCACAGCTGTTCACTGTGGTGAAGTATTTAAACTAGTTAGTGCATTCTGTTAGGAATTTATTTTAGTATTTCTAGTATAAGATGGCTTCCTCAGAAACCCAGTTTCCATCTTTGAAAACGAAAATCTTGCAGATAGAAAGTTTGATTACTGTCTGTGAAGGGATGACCTTGGGGAAAAAATATGAAAAACATTGATATTTTGACATTTTAGAAGCAAAACTAGATCTACTTACAGAGTGTCAGAATATCAATAATTCAGATTATGCAAAATACAAAAATGCATTCCTACAGTCAAATCTATTTCAGCATGACATTCAAAATGTTCTGGTTACATTTAATGGTCAGCACAGAAAGGTGGGCTGAGGAACACTGTACCTGACAAAATTCTTTCAAAAAAAAAAACATTGAACGATTAAATATTATGTTCAACAAACACTATTCTCATGTGGAAGAATTAGCAAAGGTTTGCAAGATAGTTTCTTGCATGCAAGCAACGAGACATGATAAACCTGCAAATCACATTGTGGATACCAAATCTTCGACTCAACTTAAAAAGAATATACCCATCCAGTAAATCACCACGAATGGGAAATCCCATGTAGGCACTTATCAGGCAGTGAATGCAACAGATAGTAAAAAGACTGCCACACATAAACTTACTCCACAATGTGTACTTTGTGATGGATCACATTGGGCACAGTATTGCATTCAATACACAACAATGGAGGATGGAAACAGTGCTCAACAGCTAAAATGGTGCACTAAGAATTTAAGTAAACACAAGGGAGGTAAATGCTCACTGAAGAAGTGTTTTAAATGCAACAGTATGCATCAAACAGCTTCATGCCAAGCACTTTTGCTCGTCGACACCTCTTCAAGGGGGGCTCCTTGGTGTGGTAAAGAGGCTCTTGGTCTGAGGAATTAGACCTGTCAGTCTCCTTCCTCAGACAGAGCCTAATTACTCCCCAGTCCCCCTTTCCCTATCCCATTCTCCCCATCCTCCCTTTTTTCCTTTCCTCCTCCTCCTCCCCACCACTCCCTTTTGCCCTTCCTCATTTTGGCCTTTGGGATTTTTCCCACAGGCACGATAGTTCCTAGGTAGGGGAAAGGGTACCGAGGTCCATCCCATTCCATTGAGATTCTTGGCGGTGGCATAGTTTGCCGTGGAATCTGGATCGCCTGGGGATGTCCTGATCCAACTCCGGTATCCTAGAGGGTGGCTTTGGGTGTCTTTTGGGAGACGGTGTATCTCTGGAAGCCACCTTTCGGATTCCGGGGGTGGTGGCCGAAGGAGGTATGCTTTGTGGTGGATATCCGGCCGCCCTCTCTTTTGTCCACCAAGGTAGCTCGGCAGATGTGAGGTTGCTGTCTCGAATTGCTGGTTTACTGGCATGAAGGGTAGGGTATGGCATGGGTTTCATGCTGCATCTGTGCTACTTGCAGCGCTGAGGTCCTCTTGGGCGCAGAGGGTGATTTGGGCCCTTTCATTCCTCCTGGGAACTATTCCTCCTTGCTATCCCGTTTTTTTTATTCATTTTTTATTTTTATTTTCTTTTCTTCTTTCTTTTTTCTTATAAAACAAAAAGAAAAGAAGTAACCTAACCATGGAGAACCCAGTCCATTAACCTACTACCCCCGGGCCCCTTCTTGATACTGCACCCCATTCTGACCCTGCCTTGTTTATTGACCACTCTTCAAACACTCCTGATGCCCCTGTACCTCTTGTTGGTGCTGTTTTCTCACCCGCTTCAGGTATAAGGGTTTCAACTGACTCTTTTGATTTGTCTGACCTCTGCTGTCCTTTGACTATGCTTCCGGCCTCTCCCTCTGCGGTTCAGCAATTTTCAAATAGCCAGCCCATTTCACGTTGGACCAACTCTGGTCCCACTCCTAAATGCCAATGACAATTGCATCATGATGATACTTCACCGCCACCACGTTCTTCTCAGAAAAGATCAACACATCAAGCACTCCCTCTCCATGTTCAGTTTCGGAATGCACAATGGGCTAAATTCTTTACAACCGACTTGAAGGGGGTTTGTTACTCTCCCAGTGTGCAGAGGCTGGCTGGGGTTAATTAATTTGAGAGTAGGATCATGAGTGTATATGTAAAGAGAGGGTTCCTCTGAGTGGGGGGTGTACAGGGGGTGGGTTGCACCTTTTGTATGAGGATGTCAGAAGATGGTGGGGAGGAAAGGATTTGCATGTGTGTGAGGACATGTTACGGGTGCTTTTGTATGTTAGGGATATGAAACACATGAGGGTGGGGGTTTTACAGAAAGTGGTGGGGGAGAGGGAGGTGGTGATAGTGGAAGGAGTGTATTCAATGTATGCATGGGGATATTTGGGGTAGGTTGTGTAGGCTCTGTATATGGCCACGGGAGTGGGAGGTGATATTCCACTTCTTCCACTGTATCCTGCCATCAGGTGCGGTTCTCTGAGGCCGGAGGATTTGGGAGAAGGGTGTATGTGCGGTTTGTGGTGGAGAGGATACAGTTTTTCATGCAGTGTATTTCTGCGAAATGTTGGGAGATGTGCGGGAGTGGATGGGGAGAGTAGTAAGATGGGTGGTTGGGGTGGATTTCGGTTTTGCCGGCTTTGAGTTTGGAGGTGGGAGGGGTGGGTATCCCTGTGCAGCAAGCTCTAGGTTACCTTATCGTGGATTTTGTGTTTGTGTCTTGTGCAATGAGGGGTCAGGTGGAGGGGGGAGTGCGTAGAAAGGTGTTGGAGGCGACCTTTTATCGTATGCTGTGTCGAAATCTGGCTTTTTATGGGATATGGTGGGAGCGGGATTTCCCTGTAAGCTATCGTAGTTTAACGATGGGGGTTCTACTGGGCATGTAAGGGGGGAGGGGGGAGGGGGATGCGGCCGGCTGGTCTCCCCGGGGGGGGGGCTGGTGTATGCGTGTATGTATGGAAAAACTAATTATATGCTAACAAAGAGAAATGGTGTAATATGGCGTGCAGGTTGTATGGGTATTGGGTATGGGGTATGAGGCCTGCTATAGTTTGTAGTATATAATGTGATTATTTTATTTTGGGGAAGAGTTATGTGAGATTGTTCTTCATTGTATACTCGTGAATTAAACTCATGTAAACTGTGTGTGATGTTTAATACTATATGGAAAACTTGTATGCGAGTGAGATTTTTTCTCATAGGTATGTGATGTATACAATTGTTATATGTGTGTATATAAATATAATATATATATTTAAAATATATATATAAATATATATTTTATATAATAATATATATATAATATATATAAAATATATAATATATAATATAATTCGTGCCGAATATGGGAAAACTGGTAATTAGGCCTAAAATAAACCTTTTAAATTTTCCATTTTCAAAAGCAATTTTTTTTGTTATGAATAAATTTTGCCCAAAAATCTTAGAAACCCTAACAAAAAAAATTTATTTCCACCCTTTTTTTAGTTTAAATTTATTAAACAAACTTTAAAATATTTTGTTGGGTAAGGGAAATATTAAATTTTCCCTTGTATAATAATTAGGTTGTTTTCCAAGATCGCTTTGTAAATGAAATTTTTTTTTTAAATTAATAAAAAAATATATTATAACGTTGGAAAATAGGAAAAAACTTAATTTTAAATTTAGCGCTAATTGCCATTTTAACAAAATTGGTAGCAAAAATTTAAAATATTTAATAAAAAAAAATATATTATTTTTTTATATTAAATTATTTAAAAAATTAATATATATTATTTAATATATAAATTGGTTCTTGAATAAAGGAGAATTTTTAGATTTTTGGATAAATGAAATTTTCCGTTCATTTGAAAAATAACATCGAAAGAGAAATTTGAAGGCAATTTAAAATTTCGCAAAACCATTTACATATGAAAAAAAATATATATTAATTGTTTGTTTTATATTAAATTATTAAAAAATTAAAATATATTTAGTTTGGGTTTAAGGCTTAAATAAATTATTTTTGCCATAAAAAGGAAAAGGAATTTTTCCAAAATTTCCCTTTTGCTGAAAAAAATTTTAAATTTTTTTTGATTAAAACTTAAAAAAAAAATATATTTTAAAGTTTTAAAAAAATTTTTTTAAAAAGGATAATTTTAAAGATTCTTTGCAAAAATTAAAATTTTTTCATAAAATTTGGAAAAAATATTCTTTAATATAAAAATTTAAAAGATAATTTAAAAATTTTATACATTTAATATTAAAAATATTATATATATATATATATATATTATAAATATATATATATATATTTTATATATATATATATATTTATATATATATATATATATATATATGCGTATGTGTTTTATTTCACCTTTTGTGGTTGCAGGGACCGGCCCATATTTGTGGCCCCGCTCTTCACTGATTGCTATTAGGCCTCTCTCTCCCTCCCCCCCCCCCCATGAGTTTTTTTCATACCTCGCCTTAAAACTATGTAGGGTTTTCCCCCTCCACTACGCCCTTTTTTTGGGCTTTCCAGGGCCCCGGGCCCTGCTTATGATTGAAGAAATACTTCCAAAACTTCCCCTTTGTTTCATCTGGTCTTGAATTCCCAATTTTGGGACCTTTGTTTCTGTGCCCAAATTTTGGGAAAACACCCCCGTCTTTTCCACCTTGTCTATTTTTGCGCAGTATTTTATAAGTCGTTAATGTCCCCCCTGCATCCGGGCCCTTCCAGTGTCGTCAGGCAGATTTCCCTAAATTTTCTTTTCTTCGTAGGACAGTCCCCTTAGCTCTGGGACTAGTCTTGTTGCAAACCTTTGCACTTTCTCTAATTTTTTGAGGTGCTTGACCAGGTGTGGATTCCAAACTGGTGCTGCATACTCCAGAATGGGCCTGACGTAAATTGTATACAGAGTCTTGAACGATTCCTTACTGAGGTATCGGAACGCTATCCGTAGGTTTGCCAGACGCCTGTATGCTGCAGCAGTTATCTGATTGATGTGTGCCTCAGGAGATATACTTGGTGTTATACTCACCCCCAGAACTTTTTCCTTGAGTGAGGTTTGAAGTCTTTGGCCATCTAGACTATATTGTGTCTGCGGTCTTCTTTGCCCTTCCCCAATCTTCATGACTTTGCATTTGGCAAGGTTAAACTCAAAGAGCCAGTTGCTGGACCAGGCTTGTAGCCTGTCCAGGCCTCTTTGTAGTCCTGCCTGATCCTAGTCCAATTTGATTCTTCTATTTAACTTCACATCATCTGCAAACAAGGACACTTCTGAGTCCATCCCTTCTGTTATGTCATTCACATATACCAAAAACAGCACAGGTCCTAGGACTGACCCCAGTGGAACCTCGCCTGTCACAGGCGCCAACTCTGACACCTCGTCACGTACCATGACTCGTTGTTGCCTCCCTGTCAGGTATTCTCTGATCCATTGCAGCGCCTTTCCTGTTATGTGTGCCTGATCCTCTAGCTTTTGCAGTAACCTCTTGTGAGGAACTGTGTCGAAGGCCTTCTTGCAGTTCAAAAATATGCAGTCGATCCACCCCTCTCTCTCTTGTCTTACTCCTGTCACCTTGTCGTAAAACTCCAATAGGTTTGTGACACAGGATTTTCCTTCCCTGAAACCGTGCTGTTTGTCAATTATACACTTGTTTCTTTGCAGGTGCTCCACCACTCTCCTCCTGGTGATCTTCTCCATGAATTTGCATACTTTACACGTTAGTGATACAGGTCTGTAGTTTAGTGCCTCATGTCTGTCTCCCTTTTTAAAAACTGGGACTACATTTACCATCTTCCATACCTCAGGGAGTTGCCCAGTTTCAATGGATATGTTGAAGATCTTTTTAAATGGCACACACAGCATCTCTGCTCCCTCTCTAAGGATCCATGGAGAGATGTCTGGTCCCACCACCTTTGAGGTGTCAAGTTCACATAGCAGCTTCTTCACCTCCTTCTTGGTTATGTGTACCTCATCCAGCACTTGTTGGTGTACCCCCCTGTTATGATTTCCTGGTGTCCTACTGGTTTCAATTGTAAAAACTTCTTTAAATCTCGTGTTGAGCTCCTCACATGCCTTTCGGTCGTTTCTTGTGAACGCCCCATCACACTTCCTCAGTCTGATTACCTGGTCCTTGACTGTTGTTTTCCTCCTGATATGGCTATACAACAGCTTCGGGTCAGACTTGACTTTCGATGCTATGTCATTTTCATATTGTCGCTGAGCCTCCCTTTTTATCTGTGCATATTCATTTCTGGCTCTTCGGCTAATATCTTTATTTTCCTGAGTTCTCTGTCTTCTGTACCTTTTCCATTCTCTAGTACACCTAGTTTTTGCCTCCCTACACCTTTGGGGTGAACCAAGGATCTTTCTGTTCTTCCATTATTTCTGTTTCCCTTGGGAAAAAACCTCTCCTCTGCCTCCTTGCATTTTGTTGCCCATAGTCCATCATTTCTTGTACTTTTTTTCCTGTCAGTTCCCTCTCCCACTGAATGTCTTGCAGGAAGTTCCTCATGCCCGAGTAGTTCCCCCTTTCGTAGTTTGGTATTTCCCATCCTATTCCTGCTACTCTCTCCACTTGAAGCTCAACTATGTAGTCAAAGAACAGAACCACACGATCACTAGTCTGAGTCCTTTCATACATGATATCCTCGATGTCCGAACTACTCAAGGTGAATACAAGGTCCAGTCTTGCTGGATCATCCTCACCTCTCTCTCTAGTAGTGTCTCTAACATGTTGATGCATAAGGTTTTCCAGTACCACATCCATCATCTTGGTTCTCCATATTTCGGGACCCCCATGGGGCTCCATGTTTTCCCAATCTCCTTGTGATTGAAATCACCCATAACTAGTAACTTTTTCTCCCCCCATGTGTGCTCTTCTGGCCACCTCGGCTAGTGGTTTTCGACCATTGCTCTGTTGCTCTCATCGTATTCTTCTCTTGGCCTCCTGCAATTCTAAAGTGGGTTGTACATTACTGCAATTATCACCTTATGTCCCTCAGACTGGATTGTTCCTACTAAGTAGTCGCTTTTGCCCGTGCCATCCATTCCTTCCATTTTTTCAAAACCCACTGGTTTTTAATAAGCAGTGCAACTCCTCCTCCCCCTCTCCTCCTTTTGTCTTTCCTGAGGATTTGATATCCGGGTGGAAAGATTGCATCTGTTATTATTCTGGTGAGTTTTATTTCTGTGAGTTCTATTATGTCTGGGGATGTCTCCTTGATTCTTTCATGCCACTCCTCACACTTATTTGTGTATATGTGTATGGGCGTAAATAGATGTACATGGCGACGAGATAGCACCTTGCGAGGTGAATCTTGTCGAGGTACAATTTTATCACCTTATAGCATGGTTTTGTTAACTGGTACATACAAAGGACATATTGGGTTTTGATTGGCTTAATTGCCGCGTTTTGTGAAATTACTTATTCTTATTGTAACGGTGTGCTTGTTCTGGTAGTGGTGTGTATAACGAGTATACTTGTAATATCAGAGTTTGTGGCTGTACACCTATGTACTGAAGATATTCGGTACAAACATGCAGGTTTATGCCTAATTGTTGTGTGTGTGTTCTTTTATGCAAATTACATGAGGCAGTTGGTTTGCCTTTCCATTGGGGGAGGCGAGTAGGGTAGTTGGCATGGTGTCTATACTATTGAATGATGCACCCATTGTGCTAGTGGCTGATGCAATTGTTTAGGGTAGCTAGTTTAGGGTTGATTTTTGTTATACATGGGATCTTTGTTTTATGACCTGGTGTAGTGTCAGGTTGAGTTAATGTTTATCATCGCATACATTGTATCTTTTTTTGTGTACCTACCCATGTAGGTATACGTATGTGAGGGTCATAATAACATAAATATTATGCAGTGCATCGTGTGTTTAGGTAGGAGTGGGCATTTTTATGGTATTGTGTTTATGGTACAAGTTTTAGCCCTTTAGGGTTAATGCTCAGTTGTTCATATGCGATGTTTATCGTGAATGTAATGTTTATCCATTGTGTATATACCATATAGCAGAGTTGAGATAGGCAAACATTGTAGCAAGTATGGAGTGACGTTTATGTTGTATGTATTGGCCCTTGGTAACAAGGTTTCATTTTCCTGTTATGTAGTTCTTTTAAATAAAATATAAAAAAAAATTACACAAACTCTTCAGTTCTGTATATGTTTAAGGTAACAGAGTAAAAATTAATTATTTAACAATTTGCTGGAGTACGACTCTCTTCTTTCCAGCTTGATTAGCTGGATTACAGTTCCAAGGTCAAGGTATGTTCCAGGTTAGTTAATAAAGATGCATTGATGTTAAGGATACTTAAAGCGCCCTAGATCAGTGACTAAAATAAACTTTCAGCATATATACACTGAAAAAAATGTGCCACTAAGTGCACGGTTCCTGAATATGTCCTAAAATTAACGCCTATGAGTAACAGAAAGGCTCATTTCGCCTCCAGTCAAGCATACCTTTATCTCTTTATTAAGAATTAAATAAGCTTTTAGTTTATATTCAGTGAAAGGAATTATGTTAATGAATATAACTGTCGAATATATAAAACTATAATTCATATATACAAGGATACAGATTAAACGTATTATTATTATTATTATAATCAAAAAGAAGCGCTAAGCCACAAGGGCTATACAGCGCTGCAGGGTAGGGAAGGAAGCGAGGGTATTGGATGGCAAAGGGAGGGGTGATGATCAGCAGGTTACAGAAAACAGCGGGGCAGGGGATAGTACGGGGGTAGAGGGTAGCAAGAGATTGAAGTAGAAAGGGCTGAAGGTATCAGAATTTGTGAAGTAAGTCAGTTGTTGTCAAAAAGTCAATGAGAGAGTCCGGATGAAACGTGGGTCCATCAGCGAGAAGGGAAGGTAAAGAGAGAGCAGCGGAGCGAAGACGACGACAGAGGTAAATTCTGCATACTCGTTGATAAAGTGGGCAGTCCAACAGAATGTGGCTGACTGATAATGGAGCTTGGCAATTCTCACAGAGAGGAGCAAGACGCCTCTCCATGAGATATCTGTGAGTAAGACGAGTATGGCCAATGCGAAGACGGGAGAGAGTAGTCTCCCAACCTCGACACTGGTGATAAGAAGACGGCCAGTAACCTATACTCGGTTTAATAGATTGAAGTTTGTTGCCGAGCATAGTAGACCAACGTTGTTGCCAACGGGTGTGAAGGTGGGAAGATATTGCAGCAAAATAGTCCGTAAATGGATACCTCTATAAGAAACTGGTAGGTCATGTACTGCTGACCGCACAGCAGTGTCTGCCTGTTCATTGCCCTGTACGTCAACATGACCAGGGACCCAACAAAAAACAATATCTTTATGCTTGGTAAAGATGCGGCATAGCCAAAGTTGGATACGGAGGACTAAGGGGTGAGGTGTATCAAATTTTTGTACAGCCTGTAAAGCACTAAGGGAGTCTGAGACAACCACAAATGATGACACAGGCATAGATGCAATATGGATAAGTGCTGTAAGGATGGCATATAATTCAGCAGTAAAAATACTAGCCGAAGATAGTAAATGCCCTTGTACGACGCTGTCCGGAAACACTGCTGCAAATCCTACGCCGTCAGAAGACTTAGAGCCATCTGTGTACACAGCAATGGCATGAGAATGAGAGTGAAAGTGGTCAAGAAAAAGAGAGCGGGAAGCGACCGTAGACAGTTGGGCTTTCGAGCAAGGGAGGGAGAAAGAACAGACTCGAACAGCTGGAACTTCCCAGGGGGGTAGGGAAAAGTGAGATGCTACATGTACATAGAAAGGTGGTAGTTGAAGAGAAGACAAGAGCGAATGAAGGCAAAGAGAGAAGGGACGGAGTAAAAAGGGGCGGCGAACAAATAAAGAATGTCTACTAATATCAGTGACCATTCTATAAATGGAAGGATTGCGGAGATCATGAGAGCGTACATAGTAGCGTAGGCAATGGGCATCACGGCGATCGGATAAGGATGGAACGTTCGCTTCTGCATAGAGGCTCTCGACAGGGGAAGAGCGAAAAAGCACCAAGGCATAAACGTAATCCTTGGTGATGAAAGGGGTTAAGGCTAGAGAGAGTAGCAGGAGATGCCGCTGAATAGATCTGGTCACCATAATCAAGTTTCGATAAAATAAGGGTGGAATGTAGGCGAAGGAGGGTTCGACGATCAGCTCCCCATGAAAGATGAGCAAGGGTTTTAAGAAGGTTCAGCCGGCTGTGACAAGTTGCCTTCAGAGAGGTAATGTGAGGTTTCCAGGATAACCTACGATCAAAGAGGAGGCCCAGAAACTTGACTGTATCAAGTTCAGGGATACGGGAGCCATAGAGGTACAAAGGATGATCGGAGATGACAGAGCGTCTAGTGAAAGTAATTTGGTGGGTTTTAGTGCTGGAAAATTTAAACCCACGTGTGGTGGCCCAATTGGAAACACGGTCGACTGCATGTTGGAGAGAAACTGTAATGAGGTGACAGTCAGCGCCTGCACAGGCAATAGCGAAGTCATCAACATAGAGTGATGACCAAATATTTGATGGAAGACTAGAGGCCAAATCATTAATAGCAAGGAGAAAAAGTGTCGTGCTCAGAACACATCCCTGGGGGACACCTTCAGCTTGGATAAAGTCCGGGGAGAGACATTATTAACCCGAACACGGAAATGCCTGTCAGTTAAAAAGTTCTTAAGGAAGGATGGTTAGATTGCCTCGAAGGCCTAAGGAATGGGCTTGGGCTAAAATATATACCTCCAAGTTGTGTCATATGCCTTCTCAAGGTCAAAAAAATATGGCAATAACTGAGTGGTTATTCGCAAAGGCATTACGAACATACGTATCCAAGCGTAGTAAGGGGTCTATGGTAGAACGTCCCTTACGAAAGCCATATTGACGAGTGGAGAGACTGTTGTGTGTCTCTAAATACCACACTAAACGTCTATTTACTAGGCGTTCCATTACTTTGCAAACTGCACTGGTAAGAGCAATGGGACGATAGTGGGAGGTTTCATGTCCCGTAGTGCCTGGTTTTGCGGAAAGGGAGAACAATGGTGGATTTCCACAGCTGTGGAAGAACTCCTTGTGACCAAATAAGATTGTAAAGGCGTAATAGGACTGCAAGGGCTGACTGATGTAAATGTTGTAGCATACGAATATGAATGTCGTTGGGCCCAGCTGCCGATGATCGACAAGCTGAGAGTGTTGCCTCCAGTTCTTGAAGTGTAAAAGGCACATTATACTGTTCTTCTCTGAGAGAAGAAAAGTCCAAGGGTGCTAACTCTCTGGCAGACTTTGAGGAAAGAAATGAGGGGCATAGATGGAGTCCCTGAGAAATACGACCAGATGATTGCCAATTTCATTGGCAACATCTAGTGGGTTTGCTATATCAACACCGGCAACCCGCAGAACAGGAGCGGGTCAGGAGAATATTTACCACTCAGTTTTCGTACTTTTTCCAGACTGCACTCATAGAGGAAGCAGAGTGATGGTGGAGACATATCTCGCCAGCAAGTGCGTTTAGCATCACGGATGACACGGTGAGCGATCGCACGCTTCTGTTTAAAATCAAGGAGTCTCTCTGTGGTTCTATTGTACCGGTACCTGCCCCATGCAGCGCGTTTCAAACTTACTGCACGAGCACAAGCAGGGAGACCACCAAGGCACGCATTTCTGAGAATGCCTGCCCGAAGTTTGGGGTTATAGAATGAGAAGCTGCGGTGAAAAGGAGGACGAGAAGAGGTGTAAAAGCTCATCGATGGAGGATGAAGAAGGAACCTCTTTAAAAACAGTTAGGTGTGAGTAAAGGTTCCAAATTTTTGCCCGATTAAATTGCCAGCGGGGGGTTTGCAAAGAGGTGGCGAATATGAAGGGGAAGTAAGAATGATTGGAAGTGATCACTGTCATGTAAGTCCGGGAGAACAGACCAAGTGAAGTCTAATGCGGCGGAGGAAGAGCAGACTGAGAGATCGATGCAAGAGAGAGTATGAGTCCGAGGATCAAAATGGGTGTGAGTACCTGTATTTAAAACATGGAGGGGGTGGGTGGAAAGAAAAGCCTCTAACTGAATTCCACGGGAATCACAGTGAGACCCCCCCCAGAGGAAATGGTGGGCATTAAAATCACCAAGTAACAGAATCGGTGGCGGTAATGACGAAACAAGGAAGGCAATATCCGGAATAGATAATGCCCGAGAAGGAGAGAGATATAAAGAACAGAGCGTATACCACCTATGTAAGTGGATACGGGCTGCTGTGTAATGCAGCGAAGTATGAACAAATAGCTGATGGTACGAATATCAGTGCGTAGAAGAAGGGCACTTTCATTAAAAGTCCCATCAGGAAAAGGATCTGAAGAATACAATAAATTATAGCCTGAGATGCGAGAAATAACAGCAGAGTGTAATTTTGGTTCCTGTAAGCAAACACCAACAGGGGCAAACTGGGAGAGTAACATCTGAAGCTCACCCCGATTACCCCTGAGGCTGTGTATATTCCACTGTAAATAGGCCATGATTGGCAATGATAAAGATACTTGAAATCCGCAGGTAAGGGTTCCTACGGACTAGAGGGGTTAGAAAAGTCCACATGCGGAGGCACTGGAAAACGTTCAAGCAGCGAAGGAACGGTGCGCTGTGAAGAAAGGAGTTGCGCAGATGGAGCAGAGGAGGGAGAAAGAGCGGAAGGTGGATCAGTGTCCATTGATGGTTTGGTCTCTGCAATATATTCAGAGATTGCTTCAAGTGTTTCGGAATTCAGAGACGTTGTATGGGAGACAATATTGGAAATGGTAGGGGGAGGATGAGTAAAGATTGGAACTGTATTGGACTGTACCAAGGTAGGGGGGGCGAAAGGGTGGAGGGAACTGGAGAAGTGTGGCAGGGGACAGAAGAGGCAGGAACCTGGGAGGTGGCAGAAGAGGAAGAAACTTGGGAGGGAACAGGGGAGGAAGGTACAGTACGAGGAGGAGGGTGAACCTCTACACTTGTAACTGAGCCAGTGAGAGGGAAAGAACCAGGGACAGAGACAGGGAGGGTAAAATGAGGAGGTGGAAGATGGGTAGGAGGTGTTAACGGACCTTTTTTTGACTTTTGAGAAGTAGAGGGACGATTGGGAGGAGGTGTCGTACGAGGTCTCGTCGATACTGAGGCTTGTGAGAGAGAACTCGAAGAAGCGAGATTAGACTGAGGCGTTGAAGTAGGGACGTCTGAGCCGAGGACAGCAAAAGGATTAGATACAGGAGTGACTATGGGAGAGGTAACCACAGAAGTGGGTGTAGAAGATGGGATACCAGAAGTGGGGGGACGTTTTGAAACACGGGAATAAGAAACACGTGGGAGTCTCCCTTGGAGGCGGAGATGAGAAACTGCCATGGCATAAGGGAGACCTGCTGTCTCTTTGAGGTAACGGATTTCCCACTCGTTTAAATAGACTTGACAACGGCGAGAGTACGAAGGGTGAGCCTCATGACAGTTAAGGCAAGAGGGAGATCGATTGCAAGACGTATTAGAATGGTCATCGGCACCACAGACTGGGCATTCGGCGATAGATCTGCAATATTTCGCTAGATGGCCAAATCGCCAGCAATTTCTACACTGTTGTGGTGTAGGGATCACCTTTCGAACTTGTAACCGATGTCCTGCTATATAAACTGAGGATGGGAGTTCTCGGCTGTCAAAAGTTAAACGAGCCACATTGCTAGGGTATCGTCTCCGCCCGCGGGCAGGAAGAACATAAGTGTCTACCTTGAGGATTGGGAGATCTTGGAGTTCCAGCTGTTCAAGAATGTCAGTGCCACATGTCTGGAAATTTTGTTGAACTATGGTATGGGGCAGAATGACGGTACCACTACAAGAAATTGAGGGAATGATGTTTTTCAAGAGTGACAGGAACAGTATCGTAGGGGAAAGACGGAGAGAGCTCATGAGCCTGGGTAGCTTCTGTACGGTAAATGATGCGCGTACCGCTCTTAAGAGCATAAAAAGGGAAATATCTTTACCAACATGGCTTTAGGAGTGCCTTGCCAATACTATGGTCAGAAAGATAGGCTGTAGAGGAAGTCGGTCGTAAAGTGAAAATTTAGTCCATTGTTCAGTCTGAAAAATGAGCGTAGAAAAAGGGAGTGAAAGGGCGTGTCGATCGTTTCTGAGAAAAACGAGAAAGGGGGAGAAGTATCATCAGCAGGTAATTGTCGTTGCTTTAGGGGTGGGACCAGAGTTGGTCCGACGTGGAAGGGTTTGGGGATTTGAAAATTTCCGCCCCCGTGAGGGAGAGGGGGAAGCATAGTCAGAGGAGAGCGAAGGTCCGATAAATTGAAGAGTCAGTCGAGGCCTCAGTACCTGAGCAGGTGAGGAAACAGCACCCGGGAATAGGTACAGAGGCATGAGGGTGTCTGAAGAGTGGTCCAAAGACAAGGTGGGGTCAGAACGGGGTGCGGTATCAAGAAGGGGCCCGGGGGTAGTAGGTTCATGGACTAGGGCTGCCATGGTTAGGTTACTTCTTTCTTTTTGCTTTTAAGAAAAAAAAGAAGAAAAGAAAATAAAAATAAAAAAAGAATAAAAAAAGGGGGGACCGGGGAGGGATAGTTCCTAGGAGGAATGAAAGGGCCAGAAATCTCCCTCCGCGCCAAGAGGACCTCAGCACCGCAAGTAGCGCAGATGCAGCATGGAACCGTCCATACCCTACCCCCATCATGCTAGTAAACTAACAATCCGGGATAGCAACTCACATCTGCCGAGCTACCTCGGTGGACAAAAGAGAGGGCGGCCGGATATCCGCCACAAAGCATACCTCCTTCGGCCACCACCCCCGGAATCCGAAAGGTGGCTTCCAGAGATACACCCGTCACTCGAAAGACACCCAAAGCTACTCCGGGATACCGGAGAGGGATCGGGACATCCCCAGGCGATCCAGATTCCACGGCAAACTACGCCACCGCCAAGAACCTCAACGGAATGGGATAGACCCCGGTATCCTTTCCCCTACCTAGGAACTAGCGCGCCTGTGGGAGAAATCCAAGGCCAAAAAGAGGAAGGGCAAAAGGGAGGGGTGGGGAGGAGGAGGAGGAAAGGAAAAAGGGGAGGATGGGATAGGGGAGGGGAGATTGGGGGTAATTAGGTTCGGTCTGAGGAAGAAGACCGACAGGTCTAATTCCTCAGACCAAGAGCCTCTTCACCACGCCAAGGAGCCCCCCTTGAAGAGGAGATTAAACGTAAATTCTAAGTGTATATACACAGAGACACAAACTGGTCACCTTGTTTATATTTGTTTGTACAAAGGTTAGTTAGACGGGTCACTGATCATAACTATTGAAGAATAATAAAATAATTAAAATAGATATTAAAGTAGCCTTTTAATGAATATACTCCTAGATCTACACCTATTGTTGAATATACTCCTAGATCTACGCCTGTTCTTGAATATACTCCTAGATCTACACCTATTGTTGAATATACTCCTAGATCTACACTTATTGTTGAATATACTCCTATATCTACACCTATTGTTGAATATACTCCTAGATCTACACCTATTGTTGAATACACTCCTAGATCTACACCTTTGTTGATTACCCTGATTACACATGTGAATAACTCCTAGCTCTACACTTATTGTTGAATATACTCCTAGCTCTACACTTATTGTGAATAATCTAGATCTACCCTCTGATAAATATTCCTAGATCTACACCTGTTGTGAATATATCCTAGATCTACACCTGTTGTTTAATATACTCCTAGATCTACACCTGTTGTTGAATATACTCCTAGATCTACACCTATTGTTGAATATACTTCTTGATCTACACCTATTGTTGAATATATTCTGCTGTTTTCTAAGACAAGTTGGTTGCTTGGTAAATAAAGTCTACTAGCCACTCAAAGGGTTGTTAAGGCTGTATTTATCCTCTTCAAAAACTATAGAAGTAGATTGTAATTCTTAAAGTAGACATTACAAGTGTCAAATACAGTGAGAGAAATACAATTAATTCTTGGCGTACGTGTTTGTGCCTGTGTTTTCAGGTTAGTAAATTGGGTTGAATGACATTCGACTACACGAAGGTTACTCAGGATACATATTAAGCTGATCACTACAAACCACGAATTTTTATGCAACTGTAATAGGGGTTCAAGAAAATTATAAGTCTATGTATATTGTGAAATCCACAATTTCAATATATATATATATATATATCAAAAGTGTGTTCTAAGCATGTATACACAGAGCATGTATACACTGAGAAATATACATATCTCTGTTTTATATTATCAACGTTGGAAACACCAAAGTAATAACTGGAGACTTTTTATTCAGACAATGTTAAGGTTATAACACGAACGTTTTAAAATTCTGTGGATTATACCAGGTGGTAGTATATTATATAGGCGGGGCAGAGAAACATATATTACATTATGTAGGCGGGGAAGAGAAGCATATATTACATTACATAGGCGGGGCAGAGAAACAAATTACCTTATATAGGCGGGACAGAGAAACATATTACATTAAGTAGGCGGGGCAGAGAAGCATATATTATGTTCAGATGTTAACACAAGAAATATAATTATAATAAAGAAACAATGTACTATGATCTTGTAGTTCATGATACTCATCTTCTGAGTCTCGTTTACACATTAACTCATCACATTGTTTTAAGTTGCACAAGTAATAGTTGATAACCTCTCTCCATGGGTCCTGAGAGAGGGAACAGAGGTGCTATGTGTACCACTAACAACAATCTTCAACACATCTATCGAAACAGGGCGACTACCTGTTGTATGGAAGACAACAAATGTAATTCTTGTTTTTACAAAAGAAGACAGACACGAAGCATTAAACTACAGACCAGCGTTACTGAAATGTATAGTATGCAAAGTCATGGAAAAGGTTATCAGGAGAAGAGTAGTAGAGCAACTAGAAAGAAATGAACTTATCAACGACAGCCACCACGGTTTCAGGGACGGGAAATCCTGTGTTAAAAATCAACTGGAGTTCAATGACAGGGTGACGGCAGTAAGACAAAAGAGAGAGTGAGGTGGGAAGATTGAATTTTCTTGGACTATAAGAAGGCTTTTGACATAGTTCCACACAAGAGATTAGTGCTAAAGCTGGAGGGCCAGGCAGGGATAACATGGAAGGCATTTCAGTTGATCAGGGAATACCTGTCAGGAAGACAATAGCAAGTCATGGTACGTGGCGAGGTGTCAGAGTGGGTGCCTGTGATGAACGGGGTTCCCCATAGGTCAGTCCTAGGACCAGTGCTGTTTCTGAGATTTGTGAACATGACGGATGGAATAGATTCAGAAGTGTCCCTTTTTGCAGATGATGTGAAGTCGATGAGAAGAATTCAACTGAACGAAGACCAGGCAGAGCTACAAAGGGATCTGGACAGGCTGCAAGCCTGATCCACCAACTGGCTCCTGGAGTTCATCCCCACAAAGTGCAAAATCATGAAATTTGCAGAAGGGAAAATAAGACTGCAGACGGAGTACAGCATAGGGGGGGGGGCAAAGACTACAATCCTCACTCAAAGAAAAGGATCTTGGTGTGAATGTAACACTGGGTATGTCTCCTGAGGCGCACATCAACCATGTTACTGTTGCAGCATATGGGCGCCTACCAAACATAAAAACAGCATTCTGACATCTTAATAAGGAATCGTTTAGGACCGTGTACACTGTGTATGTTAGGCCTGTATTGGAGTATACAGCACCAGTTTAGAACCCACACCTAACCATGCACGTCATGAAACTAAAGAAACGAAAAGGATTGCAACAACACTAGTCCCGGAGCTAAGAGGCATGTCCTACGAAGAGAGGCTAAGGGAAATCGCCCTGATGACACTGGAGGACAGACGACACATAAAATAGTGACAGGAATCTACAAGGTGGACAGAGACAGGATGTTCCAGAGATGGGATGCAGTAACAATGGGTCACAGTTGGAAGCTGAAGACTCAGATGAATCACAGTGATGTTAGGAAGTATTCCTTCAGTCACAGAGTTGTCAGGAAATGGAATAGTCTGGGAAGTGATGTAGTGAACCCAGGATCCATATATAGCTTTAAGAAGAGGTATGACGCAAGAGGCAAGACAATAGACTTGGTTTAAAGTTTAAGTTTAAGCTAGGAGCTTTGGGTTGAAGACCTGTACCGAGTCAGAGCTAGGAGCTGACTGCCTCGCTCAACTACTCCATAGTATGACTTCACCTCGGCCAGAAGGCGATGCGTGGCGTCAATTCTAGAACCACCAATTGGTCACTACAGTAGTGGTTACACATTCGTAATACTTAACCTAATAATAATATAATATAATACAATATAATACAATGAGAGTACTTTTGATGACTCATACTGTACCCGATAATAATATATAGTCGAACCTGCTTTATCTAGCTAGTAATAAAGTGGTTTGCGATATATTATTACAGAACTTATTTTAACCAGGCCTTTTATTTTTGTATATAATGGAGTGAAGTAGGGGCACGTAACAATGATGTTACGACGGCTACTATCTATCGGCATGACCCAAACCTTGTGTTCTGTGTGAAATGCTTTGTGATGAAGCTGTTACGCTGCTTCCCTATTATAATTTGTATACAAGCCCATTGTACATCGTATATTATTCTTTAAATGTGACAGACCAACACTCGGACGCAGTCAGTTTCGTTTTAACTGTTAATCATTATTCTATTCTATTCTATTTGATTCACAGGTATGGTATCCCGGCCCGGGTCTTTTCTATTTTGGTGACCCGGCATTGGCTCCCTGGGTAGAGAAGCGTCGTTTATCTTTTCTTGCACATGTGTGGCAGTTCTTCAGAGGGGAAGGGGGGGTACCTCACTGGCTCTATGGCCAGATGACGTACCAAACGTTAGTGTGCACTAACGGTGGCTGATGTGCGGTGCAATGGAGGCCCAAAGCAGGCCCTCGCAGCAACTTCGCAACTTCAACAGGAGGGGGGGGGGCGGATGACGTGCAATGACTGGAAGTAAGGTTTCCAAGTCCCTGACAGCTAAGTACAAAAAATATGCTGCCTCATCCTCTCGGGCCTGCCCCACTGGGGTCATTGGGAAAGTGTCTACGGTGAAGGGACATCGTAGCCGGACAGTCTAACAGGTAGTGCACCAAGGGCTTCAGACCATTCGGTCCAAAGGGACAGAGCCCCTTCATCCCCGTTAAAACAACCCCCACAGTAGGGGAACCCTAAGCATAGGCGGTGGATATCACCCTCAGTTCTCTGGATGTGTTGAATATTGGGAAAGGGGGAGCCTGGGGGCCCCGCTCTGACATACCAGCGGAGGCCCCGGAATCCCCAGGTCGGGGAAAAGGGGCGCATGCCGCACCAGCACCCCCACACCGCATCTGGCTGAGGCTGAGGGAGTTTGCAGCACTGGGTGCCTAGAGGGTTGCAGCCCTAGCACCCTCACTCAACATCATTGCCAAAGGGATACGCACGGCTCGGGACCTTTTGATGGGGGCCCCCGGACCCTGGGCCATGAGGTCTGAAGGTCCCCCCAGATGGATATGTTTAAAGTTATGTTGTCCTTGGCTCTCTGTGCAAAAATTGCTTGGATCGCTGCCTTGGAATCAAGGGGATGACGGAGGGTGCGATGGTCTGAAAGGCATGCTGCAGAGCTTGTTTGGATGGCTTGGGGGATGGTGCAATGGTCTGTGAGGCCCAACCTGCTGTCAGTTTACTGTGGAATATTCCACAGCTGTGTGGCCGCCACTGGGTTCTGGAGCCATCAGTGTAATATGGCAACACCCGGGGCCCCTTCCGCACCACAATCCTACCGAGGCAAGTCGTTGCAGAATGTCTGGGTGAAAATGCCTCTTGCTGTCTGGTAGGGTTGTCCAGTGCACCGCCAACACCCCGGGGCCCCAAGGGGGTGGCACCGGGTAGTTCGCTGCCAGTCTGTCGAGCCCTCCTGCCTGGGGCAAGTCATGGGCAGGAGCTTCTGTGAATCTGCTACCGACCACCCTACAGCTTTTCAAGGACCACCCTTTCCCTTAAAATACGAGTACGACTTAAAGGGTTGCAAACTGATGGGCATCCGAAAAAAAAACTGCTGTTAAAATTCCAAATACCCTTTCAAAAAACAACCCCACTAAAAAAATCTTTTCTATGAAAACTGATGTTTACGTCAATGAGTGCCTTACCAAAACGAGACAAAACCTTCTTTATCGGCTAAGAAACTGCGTTATGCCCAAAAATCCACCAGTGCTTTGTGAGGGATAAAAAAAAATAGCAGTTAGGAAACAGCCCACGGGGAAAGGGAGATACTATCTTATCTCCAAGAACATGACCTTAAAACTTCCTAAGTGAGGCTGGAACTAAAGAATCAGGTAAAGTGCAGATAATCCCCATAGTCCCCCGTTAGTGTTAATTGTATAAATTTGTTGCCCCTCTAAAATTCTAATACTCCAACTACTTTTAATGTCTTTGTTGTACTCAACGACCATTCTACCTCATGTCTTAATTGTATTAAATATCTACAGAATCTATCTCCTTTTTTACAACTTACAAACATCACTGTTCATCTTATTTTTTTTATAACTTAACCATAACTTGTCTTCCAATAATTCTAACCTCACTTTAAAAAAATACTCAATTGCCCAATTTTATTCTAAATCCCTTTATTGCCCAATTTTACTTTAAACTATATTGATCGACTTATTGTAAACTTCTTTTATGACCATTTTTTTTTCCATCTTTTTAACCTAGTATTTTCAACTACAACTTTTATACTCCTGTCCCCATCTTACTAGCTCATATTATAACCAAGTCATTGCCCATTTTTTTTTCATCAATTCTTTTTTTTTTTATTATTTTTTGTACCTTAATTTGTGTATTTTTATCCTGTAAATTTTTAAATCTAATTATACTCTAATTCTTGTAAACAACTTATATAGACCTTAGTGCAATTACAATGAGAGTCTGTTCTTTATTATATTATTAGATTAATCAATTTTACTCTAGCTCATTCTAGCTCAATACATAGTCAATACCAAATTCATACACTAGACCATAGTGCAATTACTAGAGAGAGATGGTGCTATTTGTAATTTGTATTTTTATATTATTAGACTAAAGTTGTTGTACTATAGCTCTTCTAGCTCAATACTATAGCCCAATACAAATTCATATATTAGACCATAGTGCAATTACTAGTGAGAGACTGGTGCTACTTTTTTAATTTGTATTTTTATATTATTAGATTAATTCAGTTGTACCATAGCCATTCTACCTCAAGACATAGTCAATACCAAATTCACTAATATTGCCATAGTGCAATTACAAAGTGAGAGACTAGTGTATTTTTAATTTGTACTTTTTTATTTATTGATTAACTTTGTACTTTAGCTCACCCTCTAGCTCAAAACATAGACTCCACAAAAGTCATTATTAGACCTTAGTGCAATTACAAGTGGGTCGTTTCTATTTTTAATTTGTATTTTTATATTACTGTTTATACTAGTTGACTTTAGTTCCTTTCCAGCACAACACACAGACACTCCAACTTCATTATATGTGTTGTGGACATACCCTACATGAACCAAAATACTCTGCTATATTGTCCAAACTTCCAACCCTACAGATTCAGTAAGTGAACCTAACACAGAAACAGGATATAAATAACCAAAATTTTTAAACCCTTTAGAAGATGATTGGTCACGTTGACCCTGATCTAAACCTCCATAATCTGACCCCCAACAAAACCTATTGGAAAGAAACTGCCTTTATTACACAGCATCACAAGCCACCACTATCCTAAACAATGCTAAAAGTCTATCAGTACTTAACTACAAACATCAGGTCCTTAAGCAAACACTATGATGACCTCCTAGCACTCCTTGAAGCACTAAAGACACCCTTCTCCTCCCATTATTCTTACTGAGACCTGGCTTAAGCAGGACACAATAGATATCTACCCTCTCCCCAAGATACACAGCAATTCACAACTGCAGAACAAACCAAGTTGGGGGTGGTATTGGCAATCTATTTACTCTAACCAATTATCTTGTCTTAGCACCACTTGCTTTAGTGATGAATATGGGGAATACATTTTTGATAATTTTACTGTAAAAAACCTTAAGAGGGCCCTATAACAATCGGTGCCATTTACGGATACCTCACACAAACATCCCAAATTTCAGTGAGAAATTAAAGTCACTAATAACAAACAGACAAATGAATAAGCACCACCTTCTCTTACTGGAGACTTCAACATCAACCTTGGCTTACTAGATGATCACCCTGTAACTGATTTCATAAACAATATGAACAACACACTTCTCATCCCAACAATAACTAAACCAACCAGGCTCACTGAGAAAAGTGCAACCATAATAGACCACATATGGACCAATATACTAGCCCCCCTTAAATCAGGGATAATCACAGATAGCACTACAGACCACTCCCCTCCTTCCTCCTGAAAACATTAAAAAACCACCACTTGAATACAACAAAGTCTCATTTAGACTCCATGACGAGGCCTCAGAAAGGAAGTTCACAGCTGACTAGAGACTGTTGATTGGCCTACAGAATTCTCCAAGGCCAATGGTTTTTGATGACTGGACAGACATCTTTCTTAAACAAATTTACTTAGACTATACAACAAAAAATTGTCTATAAAAACAAAACAGAATCACAAACAAACGGCTTGGTTGCCCATGGCTAACCAGCACCATTCTGAAATCCATTGACAAGAAACACCAATATGAAAAGCAATATAGACAGGGCTTAATACACAAAGATACTCTTAAACACTATTCATCAGCTCTCACCAAAATAATAAAAAAAGCCAAAACAACTATACTACTCCAGTAGATTCACAGACACTAGAGGAGATAAAAAAGACCTGGAAAACACTCTCTCAGATTCTAGGGACCACAAACTGAGAAAAAACCAAGAATATTGTCCTAACTAAACCTAATGAAACACCACTACATCCCACTGACACAGCTAACAAGATAAAGACTTTTTTCTCAAACATAGGATCTAATCTCGCCAGTAAAATCCCACATACCCAAAGCCCATGCCGGGGACTACCTAGATGGAAAATTTCCCCAATTCCTTCTATCTTTCACCAACTGAGCCCACGGAAGTCATTGAGATCATAAAGTTCACTTAAAAATAACTCGGGAATCTGTCTCATGTCCCACATTACTGTACAAGCGAGCGGCCCATGTCCTTTCGCATGCTATTTCATTACTTTTTAAACAAGTCAATAGAGACTAGCACCTTCCGAAACTAATCAAGATGGCAAGGGGTTTTCACCAAAACATAAAGGTGGGGACCTACAGACTTAAACAACTATAGGCCAATATCTAACCCTTTCCATTTCTATCCATAATCTTTGAGGAACTCGTGCACAGGAGACTGTATTCATTCATAAAAGGCTCAAAACATACTCAACCCCTGCCAGTTTGGATTCAGGGAAAAATAAAAGCACTAATGATGCAATCATAAAAATGCTAGATCGCTTTACACAGCATTGGAAAATAAGGGGAAAATCCACTAGGAATTTTTATTGACCTAAGAAAAGCTTTTGACACAGTAAACCACGAAATCCTATCCACAAACTTGACCACTACGGGATAAGAGGCCATGCGCTTGCTTATTTCAAATCTTTCATTACTAATAGGTATCAGTTTCGTCACCATTAAAGACACAGCATCAGCAACATGGCCACTTGATACTGGAGTTCCGCAGGGAATTGTCCTTGGTCCCCCGCTTTCCTCATATACATCAAAGACCTTCCAAACGTATCCCAACACTGAAACCCATTATCTTTGCTGATGACACGACTTATGTCACTCTCACCCTAATCTTGCCACCCTCAACACCATTGTGAATGAGGAGCTGATTAAAATATCGACTTGGATGACAGCCAATAAACTTACGCTTAACACTGACAAAACTTACTATATTATGTTTGGTAGCAAGCAGGAGATGCACAAATTAAAAATTAAGATTGACAACACTCTAATTACCAGAAATAATGGGGGAAATTCCTAGGCTTATCCTTCACAACAACCCGAATTTCAGCACCCCTATCCAGCATATAGCCAAAAAAGTATCCAAAACGGTTGGATCCTCTCCAAGATACGATACTACGTGCTGCAAAATGCCCTTTCACACTATACCACTCACTTATTTTTTCCATACCTCACCTATGCTATTTGTGCTTGGGGATCAACTGCAGCAACACACCTAAAGCCAATAATAACCCAACAAAAAGCTGCAGTAAGAATAATCACTAAATCCCATCCCTGGCAGCACCCCCCCCCACTCTTCAAAAATCTAAACTTACTCCCAGTTCAGTACATCCACACTTACTACTGTTTCAATCTATATCTACAGGGCCTTAAACTTAATATCAACCTTGACCCAAAAAAGCTTTCTTGATAGTTGTGACAGAACCCACAGGCATAACACCAGAAACAAACATCTCTACGACATTCCCCGTTTTCCGACTAAACCTTTACAAAAATTCAATGTATGTCAAAGGCCCTAAAATCTGGAATACCCTACCCGAGAACTCTAGAACTGCAGACACCTTCATCACCTTCAAAACATACCATTAGAAAACATCTTATCTCCCTGATACACCCCATCAACTAATACACGAATTCCACCTGGTGGTTCACACTTACACTCGCTCACTCATTTGACCAATAAACGGAAAATATTAATCTCAGTCTTAAAATAATGAATCCTGTGATACTCCAATACTGAAACTATATACTGTGCCAAAACAAAAGCATTCACATTGCTAAACTCACAAACTAGTATTTAGTCACTTAGCCATAATACCAACTTACCTCATAATTTGTAATATTTTACAATTAAGAATAAAACTAAGTATGCCCGAAATGCCTAGCCATGCTAAGCGTTCTAGTGGTACACTCTGTAATCACAATTTTACTACATGTAAACCAAACAATAACCAAATTTCTGTAAACTCAGCATTGTAATCCTTATAGAGAATAAACTTTGAATTTGAATTTGAATTTGAATTTGACCACATCCATTGGTGGCCGGGATGCAGTGGAATGACCTGTCCCTGGCGGACCCGTAAATCCCTCATCACTTTGTCAGTCCATGGGATTTGGAGATACTTTGCGATCCTCTTGGTAGCTACCAGTTGGATCCTGTCTTCAAGGGGCTGCAGCTGCACCTCAAGGTTCAAAGCCACTGCATTGGCCCACCTAGGAGCCCCCAGCATGTCCTGTACAGCTGTGTTCTGGATCACAGAGGGATTTGATGTTTGTGGGTCTGGCGTGAACCAGAGCAAGTGCCCCATAGTCAACAAGGGAGTATATTGCCTGGATGTAAAACAACCTCATGACCTCGAGGAGGCCCCAACCCTGGGGTTGGGCCTGGCATCAAAGCCCTGACCCTTTGCGAGCCCTCTCTTTAAAGTGGGGGCCATTTCTGAAAGGGTTGGGCCCGTCAATGTAATGCCAAAGGACCAAACGGAACCCACTCCAGGTCGACCCCGGACCCACAGCCCCTTGACTGGGTAACCTTTGAAGGGTCTGGCTTTGGATTTTGCCGCAGATTCTTTGAGCCCCAAGTCACGGCAAGTAGAAGCCAGCAGATCGAGGTCCTCCTGGGCACGTTGCAAAAGCCGGTGCTTCCTAGGTACGACAAGTGCCAGGTCATCGGCACAGATGAGGAAGAAGGTGCCTCTGGAGAAAGGCAGGTGCACCAGCTGGTGCATCAGTACATTGAACATGGTGGGACTAAGCACCCCGCCGAGTGGAGTGCCATTGTCCAGGGTCTTGAGAGAAGAGGCATGCCCCTGGAAGCGTACCCAGGCCCGCCTGTCCTGGAGATAGGAACGAAGCCATGAAAGCAGCCTGCCTTTAACCCCCCTGTGGGCCAAGAATGAGAGGATGGCAGGTGCACTGCTAGCTCAAAACTTTCTCGAGGTCAAGAAAGACAACAATGTGGGCTTTGGCATCCGACCCAATGCCGGCCAGTAGAGTGGCTTTCGAAAGTGCCCACTCCTCTGGTGAAGCCATAGAGGTGTTTATGAGGAGGACCAAGTTTCTACTTCTGGCACTCCAACACCATCCTTCCAGACACCTTCGAGATGCAACTGGTGAGGGAAATGGGTCTCACAATGCCAGGATCCCCAGGCTTAGGAATCGGTATGATGTCAGCCTCCTTCCATACAACAAGGAGTTTGCCAGCTCGCCAAGTCCGGTTGACGACCCCCAGGACAGCTGCATGTCCAGAATGGCCAGACCGAGTGATCATGCCATAGGTGATACCATCATGCCCCAGTGCAGTGTCCCGATGAGATATGAAGGCTGCCTGGAGCTCCTGGTCGGTGAAGTCTTCATCCGTGACATCCTTAGCCTGGCATGCCACTTAGACCACCATCATCCTTCTAGGAAGGAGGGTTGCTTGGAGGCCCCAGTGATCCTGAGGCAGTTGAGCCATGGCCGCTCTGGAGATGAAAAGGTCCACCAGATGTTCTGCCTCCGTTGCGGGGTCTGGGTGCAACCGAGCCACACTGCGACACTGCCAAGTGGCTAATCGTAACTTGGTCCAAATCTCAGGTAAGGTGGAGGAGTAGCTGAGGGAGGCACACCACTCGAACTATTTAGCCTGCCAGACCCTGTGTGAGACATGGCGTGCATGCCGCACCACTTCCGTGAGCAGACGCATGGACTCAACCATGGGATTACGCCTGTGCATCTTGCGTACGAAGTTGATGTGGTGGATCTGCTTCCTGATGTCCTCATTGTAAAACCACCAGTCACGTTTATATGACCCTCTGCCTGTAAACTTAGGTATGGCTGCCTCAGCTGGACATGTGAAGGCCACCTGCAAGCTTTGAGCCGCCTCATCTTGGTATTCTGGAAGAGGAGACTGCCCACCAGCGCTCGATGACCTCCTGGAAGCACTGCCAGTCTGCCTTCTTTAGATTCCATCTGGGGGTAGGTGTGGGGAGCGGGCACCACTGGACCATCAGCGTGGTGACCACTGCAAAGTGATCACTGGTGAGACGGGGGTGGACCTCCCATCTCGCACTCGAGAGCAACTGCCTAGAGATGAGTATGACATCCAAGCGGCCACTGTAGTGACGGGTTGGCTCACCATTGTTGAGGAGGGCGATCTCGGGGACTCCTCCAGCACAGCCACAAGGTGCCTCCCAGCTGCGTTAGTAGTAGAGACAGATGAAAGTATTGGGTGGTGGGCATTGACATCCCCAGCCACAACAAGACCCTCCCGGGGGGCGAGTGCTGCCACCTCTGAAATGTCAAGGGTGTACCGAGAGCTTCTGTAAATGTTGTAAACCACGAGAGGTCCATGCGGCAGGTGTAGGGTGACAGCCTGAACCTCCACGCTCTCCCCACAGTTGATGGGGTCAGTGGAGATTGAATGAGGGATAGTGGTCCTGACGTAGATCTCTGTGCCCCTGCCAGTCCCTTCCAGGTGCTGTAGGTAGGCCGAGAATCGAGAAGTCCCTGGATACGTGGCTGCATTTGCTGTGACGAATTGGTAAGTGTCTCCTGGAACAGGAAGACATCAACATCATCCTGAACTGCAGCTTCAATCACTAAGTGAATTTTCCACTGCAGCCCGCAAATGTTCCACTGGAGGATCTCCAAGGGCCGCAGAGGTGGCCCTCTGATTCCATCTCTGCCTGGGACTCGTCGTCCATTGTTGGCGACTCCGGGGCCTCCTCCATCACGGACTGGAAGGACTCCTGGATGATGGCTTGAAGTTCCATTGAGTCCTTCCTGTCCAGTAGGACCACGCCCAGCATCCATGACAGGAGCTGTCTGCAGGCGCTCCTGTCCTCTGCAGATGGCAGCAGGTGACAGAGGAGCGCTGAGATGACCCCGATGGTTTTCTTCAGTCGATCAGGTAATGATTCGACCATTACCTCTGCAGGCATTGAGCTGGACGACCCGTCGAATCGGGGCTGGGCCACTGGGTATGTCTGGGTGACTGTTGACACTGCAGCAGCATAAGCTGGGTGCACCATGGGTTTTCCTGAGTGGGCATGGGCTTCCGGGTCTCCTGGCGGGGAACCTCTGCCTGACTCTGGCCGCTCACAGTAGGGGCCTGCCCTTGGGAAGAGGCCTGCTGGTGGGATGGCAAGGAATGTTGGTGCCCAGCTGGGACCTGCTGGGCAGTGTGCCTGGCCTCTGGCTGTTTTTCCCATTGATTCTGTCTTTCTGCCCACCTTGCCATCTGACCCCGCAGTTGACCACACTGCTGCAAGCCAGTGCCTGCCCCTGATGCCACTGCTGGGAGCCCAGTGCCGGGAACTCGCTGGAATTGCCCTCCTGCGGGATCCGGGGAACTGGGGTTGGAGCCCATACCGACTGTTGCTGGGTGGTTCCAAGGCTGGGTAGCGTCGGGGCTTTCAGGTCATTCTGATGATGAACCTGCTGCCAGTGCTGCACCATCACAGGACAGCTCTGGTTCCAGGCATGGTGCCTCTTTGAGCAGTTGGCACACTTGGGCTGGCTGTTTGAGGATTGCAATGCAGTCCTTCGAGTCGTGTGCCTTGCTGCACACACCACACTTCTCTCGCTGGCAGGTGGCTGCAATATGATTGAACCCCTGACAGTTGAAGCATTGTACTGGGCCCGACAGGTATGGTCGGGTCTTGAATCTTCCCCAGACCCCAAGATCCAGGTGCATGGGAAGTGGACCTTTGTAGTGGATCAGCACCTGGTGGGTGGACACCTTGTTCACCATTGCAGTGAGTCGCTCTGCCTTGACAATATTGGGCACTTCCAAAATGGGGTCCAGTGGGAGGGGCACAAGGACGTGTTAGAGCACCCCCTTGTACACCTTCTCTGAAGCAACCAGTTCCACCATGCTGGGATGCATCACATCCAGCCCATTCAACTCATAATATCTTCATCCCGAGGAATGACCAGAACCTCGTTTCTGAGAGTGAACTCGCAGCGGAACTTGAGGTGGGTAGACCTTCCAGATACCTTACAAACCCGTAATCAGGAACCTTGAATTTGTTGAAGGCCCTGGTTGCTTGTGCCCAAGGTGAGTGGGAATTCCTCCTTCCACTTGGAGTCAGCCAGTCCCCATCTACTGTGGAGGCCAACGCAACTAGGGTAGGGAACTGGGATGGCTCTATCCTTGCCAGTTGAGGAGCTACAGCCTCCTGGCTTCCTTCCATGACCCCTGTGGCCATCTAGGGGTGCAAGTCTCCTTGGATAGCGGCTGCTGACGGATCTAGTGGCAGACTGACAGACACAGTAGTCACCACTGCATCCTTGGCCTTCTTGGTGGGGGCTCCCACCTGCCCCACGTCGTCCTCCAACTCGTCCCCACATTCCAATGAACGTTTAGGCCACTCTTCAGGGTCTGTCATGGTGACTGTAGGTTTCTGGACAGAGCCATGCCTGTGACCTCACAGCCGCCCACACTGGGTGCAGAGCTGTTAGGCTCAGTGCCCCAGTCGGGGCCTGTAGCCACCCTCTCGTGACTCACTGCTCTGAAGCACTGAACACAGTCCAAGGATCACCAGGAACGACGCTAATCTGTGCGTAAACTAACACAGATGTATATTCCCAAGCGAACACAACACACTCTCTGTTCTCCAATTTCTGTCTAGTCGAGTCTCCTCTGAGTGAACTGCCCTGTTGCCCTGTTAATCATTACTTTTATTTTTGCTTTTGAAATTCTTTGATTTTGTGCACTAGATACTACATTTATTTTATATAAAACGTATATTACAGTTATTCTCTGTGGGAATGCAATTACAGAATCTTTTTTTTTTATTTAAAACCTCATACCTCATACCCAATAGTCTCTCATCCTACACACCATGAAACACCATTTCTCTTTGTTAACATACAATAGGTGTTCCAGTCATACTCACACTACACTAGCCTCCCTGGGGAGACCAGCCGGCCACATCCACTGACTGCCTCTCCCCTTACATCTCCAAAAGGACCCCCATCATTAAACTACGATAGCTTACAGGGAATTCCCACTCCCACCATATCCCGTAAAGAACCCGATTTCGACACAATGTACGATAAAAAGGTCGCCGCCAATACCCTTTTACGCACCCGCCCTCCACCTGACCCCTCATTGCCCATGACACAAACACAAAATCCACAATAAGGTAACCAAGTGCCCACTGCACAGGGATACCCACCCCTCCCACATCCAAACTTAAAGCCTGCAAAACTGAAATCCCCTCCTCCCACAGACCGGGCCGCGGGTTGTTGACCCCAGAACTCTCTCCAGGTAAACTCCTGTACGTCCACCAATCATTCACAGAAATAGACTGCATGAAAGGCTGTATCCTCACCCCCACAGACGCCCTCCTCTCGAATCCTCCAGTCTCTAAGAACTGCACAAGATGGCAGGATACCATGGAGGATCCAGAACATCACCTCCCATTCCTGTGGCCGGATGCGTAGTCTACACAACCTACTCCAAATATTCCTCAATGCATACATTGGATACGCTCCTTCCACTGTCACCACCTCCCTTTCTCTAAAGCCCCCATCCTCATTTGTTTCGTATCCCTAACATACAAAAGCACCCGTAACATGTCCTCACACACACACAAGTCCTTCCCTCCCCACCATCTTCTGACATCCTCCTACAAAAGGTGCAACCCACCATCTATACACCCCTGCACTCGGAGGAACCACCTCTTTATATATACACTCATGATCCTACTCTTTAAATTAATTAACCTCAGCCTGCATCTGTGCACTGGGAGGGTAACAACCCTCCTCTGCAACCAATCACACCCCAACCCCCAAATGAACCTAAAGACACTCCTCAATATTACCCCAACATCTGACTGCATCAACTGGTACATAGCTACCACATGCCAAATTTTACTATATAGTAAGACATTTACTACAATGACCCGCTGATGAAGCGTTAAATGACCCGGCCGCAACCCATCCAACTGTCTAGTCACCCATTCCACGACACTCCCTGAATTAGCCATCCTAGTTTGCTGTGCATCCTGCATATACTCAATCCTACAAATCTTGACCCGATCCACAACACCCCTCCTCCCACTACCTTCTCCTCCCACCTTCCCCTCCCAATCCCCCAACCCCTTAAACTTAGACTTCTCTACATTCACCCTCATACCAGTAGCCTCTCCAAACAGGTCCACAATCCTCCCCACCCCTAATAAACCTTCTCCCTCCCGCACAAGAATCATCGTGTCATCTACATAACCGACAATTTCCAGCACACCTAATCCTACCCACCCCTGTTGCTCCTCCCTCACACATACCTCCACTGCTCTATAAAATGGATCCTGCAAACACACAAAAAGTAATTGGGATAAAGGACATTCCTGCCGCAGACATCTACCCATAGGGATCCGATCCCCCACCTTCCCATTCACCTGCACCCGAACACCCCCTCCATGATACAACGTTTGCACCCACCACACAATCTCGTCCCCAAACCCTTGCCTCCTCATTATCCACCATAATGCCTCTCTCTCGACACTATTATACGCTGCCCGCCAATCCAAGGCCAACACCCCACCCCCTTCCATTCCTTGGACACTCTCCACAAACCCCCGAATCACCCCATGCCCCTCATACATGGTCCTTCCTGGCACCCAATACTGGCCCACTGCCACCACCCTATCGATTACACACTTCAACCTATTCCCCAATATTTTAGCAAATAACTTATAATCCACACACAACAAAGAAATAACCCTATAGTCCTTCACCGTGCATGGACTGGCCACCTTCGGGACCAAGACTACCACCGCCATTGCCTGCAAAACCCCCAGCTCACCCCTGTTTTTTTCATCTCATTCAACAACTTCACCAAGAACTCCTTAAGTATGTCCCAATTCTGTAAGTAAAACTCACATGGCAGACCGTCGATTCCTGGAGATTTACCCCTACTCATACTGGATAATGCCCTCCACACCTCCCCTTCTTCAATGTCCCCTCCCAGTGCTATACGGTAGTCCCTGCTCAGAACATTGACCACATGCCGTCCCAACTGCCCTAACGCCCCCCCCCCCTTCACACCAACGCTCCTCAAAGAAGTCCCGAACCATTCATCCACATAACGACCCATTCCTTCCGTCGTACGAAGCACCACACCTGCCCCACACGATACCCTCCGACCTCCTCTTGCACTAACAAACATTCCATCTCTGTGGCTGCCTGACACTTCTGCTGCCCCCCCCCCAGAACACACGCCAACGGCCTGTCACCCCACAAAACTTCCTCTAACCCACCCTTAACCCGCACTGTATCAAACTTCTCATTCTGCAATTACCTGATACTTTGCTTCAGCCCCCTCTATTTCCTCTGCAGGAAAGCCCCCGGACCCCACCCCTCTCCCAAAACAATCCCTCAACCGCCCCTCTAAATATCTTATAAGCCCAAAAGTCATCTGAGCCTCCCCCTTGCCCTGTCTAACATAATACGCCCTGATCCTATCTGTGTTTTTATACGATTCAGAGAGGAAGATGTGTACATGTGGAAGATCCAGCTTTATTGGTGGTCCACATAATAAGGTTTAACTTAAGTTCGAGTTTTACTCGCCTTCTTTCAGACTGACCGGCCCAAGAAGGCAACATGGCCGTCTCTCCTCTGTCACTTCTGTATATTACTGTATTTTTTTTAGATGCTTTATAGCGTTAGTGTTATGTGTGTTAATGATGTTTCAGCTACACTAATATTGTGGTAACATCTGGGAGTTTTATTCACACTTGGCGTCCCGTCTCTTTCTGAGTTTACTGAAGTTTGTCTTTGTCACTGAGTGTACAAGCTGTTGTCTCGTTTTCTCCACTTCTGAGAGTTCTTTATAGGTGTTGTTTATCCTGGTAGTGAGAATGTGATCTTGTGTATTTACCTCATAAGTATCTAAGGATTTTTTAGCTGTCTATTGGACTGTTGCAAAATGTCATGATATCTTGCAGTTCGGAGTCTGGCTGTATATATTCCATGTTGTTTATCAATCCATTGTCACGACTGGGTCACATCCTAATTACTCTGCTTAGCATTGTAATTGGGACGATGCTGCTCCATGTTTACAACTGTTTCACATAGTTGGATCTGCCTAAGATATGATATTTAAGATGTCGTGGATATGTGGAAAATGTTCTGCGTCTAATTAGGAAGAACTAATTTAGTACTATATAATTATTTATTTTTATTTTTATTTATTTTAATGTATTTTTAGCCGACAGTTTTTTATGTACCAAAGCTGGTATACAAATTATCAAATTTATCTATTTCACTTATTAAAATGTTCTACATATTTTACCATACAATTTAAGATAGGTACTAGGTTGATATCTTTCAAATGTAAGTGTGCCGCTGGGTGGTTGCTTAGCAACGAAGATCATACTGTAGCCTCTACTGAAACTTAATACTGGTGGGAGTCATGTATGTTCTGATTGGCTGACTCCCAGTTTACAAGATTTCCTGAGTTATCATTTGCTGACCAACTAGCAGTCTGATATAATAGTGTGGTTGATTTAACAAACAGTAGGTACTCAGCAGTGCTGGATTTACAGGAAGAGAAGCCCTAGGTTGTTCCACTTGTCAGGTCCATCCCAGCCACCAAATCCTCACCACTACAGCAAGATGGAAGAATGTTTTAAACAAAATTCAGTGAAGTCGAGGATGATGACGTGTCTCTAAAATTCCCCAAGTCAATTCCTCCACTAAAGGACATAAGATGTTATTGTTAAACACCGTAGTGACACTGAAAGAAAAAACATAAATATTAAAATTAACACTGAAGAAGTTTTACAATAACCGAACTTTGTAAGGAGGAATAAGCAGGAATTTACAGGAAAATGTTATTGCAAGTTTACTGTTATATTCTTCAAAATATATATATTCTTTTAAAATACATATTTAAAAATAAAGAAACTACACTCATCATATACACTTATGACTAAAAAAAGTTTTTTTTTTTTGTCTTCCTCGCAGCAAAATCATCCAAATGGTTCATTAAAATTTGTTTGTCTAAGTGTGTCACTTTCAGTGTATAGAATGGTCAGTGCGGACGACCTCTCTTGATACATTTATAATTCATTTTAGATTTGAAAACGACCTCTCTCGAGCAGTTAGTGACCATTAAGCTAACAAATAGCCACAACATTTCTTCCACACTAGCGAAGATCATCTGATTTTTTTCCTTGTATATAATTTAATAAAGGTGTGAACGAGACAGTAGCTGCTCTTCTGTAGGCCTATGACTTTGTCTCACAGAAAAGCGAAAGTGCTAAAGATCGTCACTAAGTTTAAGGTCAACACCTGGGTATTCTCCCATCAACAGTTTCAGTTCAATATTTGGGTTATGCTGCCATCAACAGTTTCAGTTCAATATTTGGGTTATGCTGCTATCAACAGTTTCAGTTCAATATTTGGGTTAATGCTGCCATCAACAGTTTCAGTTCAATATCTGAGTTATGCTGCCATCAACACTTTCAGTTCAATATCTGGGTTATTCTGCCATCAGCAGTTTCAGGTCAACATCTGGGTTATGCTGCCATGAACAGTTTCAGGCCAACATCTGGGTTATGCTGCCATCAACAGTTTCAGTTCAATATCTGGGTCATGCTGCCATGAGCAGTTTCAGGTCAACATCTGGGTTATGCTGTCATCAACAGTTTCAGGTTAACATCTGGGTTATGCTGCCATCCACAGTGTGGAGAAATTTTCTCCAGGAGGGGGATATCAGCCCCCTTCAGCCCCTTTCAGCCCTGAGAGGCCCAGTCCTCTCAGAAGGGCAAGCATCTTGTTTACTGCTACAGCAAGTAATTGATCCCAGATGCAGTACGAGTATGTGATGTGGTCAAGCGACCAAGGCTCCTTTCAAGAGTCCAGTGTTGCAAAGTGTAGTTTAATAAAAGACTGTCCATCTCTTACCTTAGCAGGACAATTAAGGAAAATCCTGCTCCCACTTTATTACCATGGTAAAGATAGTGTACATTGTTGTCTATGCTTAAGACAACAAGAATCAAGCATTCTGCTTTGCTTCATGGAGGAAGTGTCAAGAAAGCAAAAGTACTAGGTCAGCTTTTCCTTTATGTTTGAGGGGCATTGGAGCAGCGTAGGACGCAGTGAGGTCAGATTACTTTTGACTCTACTGAGAGTCACACTGACGCCAGGATAACCATCAAAGAACACTGATCCATGCATTAGTATGAACAAAGTGTCTCACAAAACATGATAAACACTTACAGAGAAGTGTGATCAGCTTCTTTAGTGATATGGTGTGAACAATTATTGATGAACAGTCTAACAACGAGTGTTGCGATCCAACAGAGTGTAGTGCGACATTCTTCAAAGAACACTATTCTTCAATCAACTCAACGGATATTCGGGCATAACTACGGGTCAGATACATATACCCAGGTAAGTGTTCCAACTTGTTATGTACTACTATTGACTGGGCAGTTCAGTCTAAGTTACGAGTTAGTCACTTATCATAAGCCCCGGTGATAAGCAGACTTTTGAGTCCACACAAGTACGTACATCAGCCATCAGTGAATGAAATATGCTGACATAACACCCCTTCGGGGTAATTTATAATCATAAGAGCATAAGAACATAAGAATGAAGGAACACTGCAGAAGGCCTACTGGCCCATGTGAGGCATGTCCAAGTCTCCTACCGGCTTAAGCCAATGCACCCAACCTAGTCAGGTCAGGTCACATTGACTTAAGGGAGGAACACGGCAACCGACCTGGCAGCACAAGCTATCAGGTCCAACTCACACCCACCCACATCCACTCATGTATTTATCCAACCTATTTTTAAAGCTACACAACGTTCTGGCCTCTATAACTGTACTTGGGAGTTTGTTCCACTCATCCACAACTCTATTACCAAACAAGAAACTTTCCTATATCCTTCGTGAATCTGAATTTTTCCAAATTTAAAACCATTGCTGCGAGTCCTGTCTAGGCTAGATATTTTCAGCACACTATTTACATCCCCTTTATTTATTCCTGTCTTCCATTTATACACCTCAATCATATCCCCCTAATTCTACGTCTTTCTAGAGAGTGCAGATTCAGGGCCCTTAGTCTATCCTCATAGGGAAGGTATCTGATACATGGGATCAACTTTGTCATCCTCCTTTGTACATTTTCCAGAGCATTTATATCCATTCTGTAATACGGTGACCAAAACTGTGCAGCATAATCTAAATGAGGCCTAACCAAGGATGTATAGAGTTGAAGAACAACCTGAGGACTCCTATTATTTATGCTTCTTGATATGAAGCAAAGGATTCTATTAGCTTTATTGCGAACACTTATGCACTGTTGTCTTGGTTTCAGATTACTGCTAACCAGAACTCCTAAATCTTTTTCGCAATCCGTAATATTAAGATCTACATTATTTAGTTTATATGTGGCATGGTTATTGTCCTGTCCAACATTTAGAACTTTGCATTTGTCTATATTAAACTGCATCTGCCACTTCTCCGACCACTGCATCAGTCTATTCAATCTTCCTGGAGTGTTCGAATGTCCTCGTCAGAATGAATTCGACGGCCTATTTTGGTGGTCATCGGCAAACTTGCCGATGTCGCTCTTTATGCCCTCATCTATGTCGTTTGTAGATTTGTGAACAGCAGGGGGCCCAACACTGACCCCTGTGAACACCGCTCGTGATGCTTCCCCACTCTGATTTCTCCCATTTATGCAAACTCTATGCTGCCTATTTGTCAACCATGCCTCTATCCAGGAAAAAATTTCTCCTCCTATTCCATGTGCCTTAATTTTCCTCAATAGTCTCCGATGTGGGACCCTGTCAAAAGCCTTACTGAAGTCCATATACACAATATCATATTCATTACCGTGATCTACCTCCTCAAATACCTTAGTGAAAAAAGTTAATAAATTCGTAAGGCAGGAACGCCCCTTTGTAAAACCATGCTGAGATTCGTTGATTAATTTATGCTTTTCAGGTGGCTACGAACTGCCTCGGCAATTATTGATTCATAAATTTTCCCACTATGGAGGTTAGGCTTATTGGTCTATAGTTCGAAGCTAAGGACCTGTCACCTGCTTTAAAAATAGGTATCACATTTGCCATTTTCCACTTATCTGGCACCATGCCAGTTTGTAGTGATATGTTGAAAAGATTAGCCAAGGTTTGCTAAGCTCCTCTTTACATTCCTTTAGAACTCTTGCATACAGTTCATCAGGGCCTGGGGATTGTTAGGTTTTTAATTTATCTATTTGCCTAAGGACCATGTCACTTGTGACCCTAATCGTGCACAGTTTATTATCGTCCTGTTCTACATAATTTATCATTTCTGGAATATCGCTGGTATCCTCCTGTGTAAAAACTGAGAGGAAGTATGTGTTAAAAATTCTACACATTTCCTTATCACTGTCAGTGAGCTGACCCGAGGAACTTTTGAGTGGGCTATCTTGTCCCTGATCTTACTTCTGTATACCTGAAAGAATCCTTTTGGGTTAGTTTCGATTCTCTTGCAACTTTAACCTCATAATCTCTTTTTGCTTTTCTAATTCCCTTTTTTATTTCTCTCTTTAACTGAATATATCGATTTCTAATTGTCCCTCTCCTCTTTTGATTTGCCTATATATGCCTCTCTTTTGACCAATCAGATATTTTAATCTATTGTTCATCCATTTAGGATCATTTTTGTTTGATCTGATTTCCCTATTTGGAACATAATTTGACTGAGCAGCTAGAACTATGCCCTGGAAAGCATCATATCGGCAACCATCACCACCTACCTGACCCTTAGTCAGGTCATTCCAGTTCAGCCCACCTAAGTAATTTTTCAGTCCTATGAAATCAGCCAAGCGAAAGTCAGGGACGGAGACTTGATTGCCATTATTAGGGGAATTCCATGATATATTAAAACTGAGTGATTTGTGATCACTTTCCCCAAGCTCATCAAGATTATTAATTAGTGTTTCCCTACTGGCAAGAACCAAGTCAAGGAGGTTATGTCCCCTAGTTGGCTCTGTCACAAACTGTTTTAAAAAACAATCCTGGATCGTATCAAGAAAGTCACCTGACTCTAAATTTTCTGTCAAATTGCTCCAGTCAATCTGTCTATAGTTGAAATCTCCCATTAGCACAACATTTTCGTATGTAGATGCCTTACGAATTTCGTCCCATAGAAGTTTACTGCACTCCCTATCAAGATTTGGGGCCCTGTAAATCACACCCAAAATTAGTTTTTCTCGGCCCTCGAGAAGCTGTAACCAAACAGATTCAGTGGCTGACGCTTCTTCTTTTACATCTTGTCTAACACAACAATTTAAATTGTCTCTGACATACATCGCTACTCCACCACCCTTCCTGTCGACCCTGTCAGTGTGGAATAATTTATAGCCTTGTATATGATGGTATTTTATGCTAACAGTCTAAGTGCAAGAAATAAAATTAATGAACTACGTTTGGTAGCATGTGCTGGGAACTTTGATATCATTGCATTAACTGAAACGTGGTATGATTTAAAGAGTCGGGATATGACTGCTGAGTGTAATATTCAGGGATTTAAGTTATTCAATGTGGATAGATGTAATGGGAAGGGGGGAGGAGTTGCATTGTATGTTCGAGAAAATATTAATTGTTGCATAAAAAAAGGTATAAAAATAGATGGAGCAGTAACAGAGTCTGTTTGGGTAGAGTTCGTGGAGGGTCAAGAAAAACTAAATTTTAGGTGTAATATACCGACCTCCAGGCTTGGATCACGATAGAGGGAGACTTCTTTGGGACGAAATTGTTAGGGCTTCTGGACACAGTAACGTAGTCATAGTAGGGGATTTTAACTTTAGCCAAATTGACTGGAATTCTTTGACAGGTAATCTAGAGTCCAGTGACTTCATGGAAACAGTTCAGGACTGTTTTCTGAAACAGAGTGTAACTGAACCTACCAGGGGTAATAATTTGCTAGACCTAGTCTTGTCAAATAAGGAAACACTAGTGAATAATCTGGAGATCACTGAAGAGCTTGGCGCAAGTGATCACAAAATCCATCACCTTTAGCATTAATTGGGAATGCAAGAATAATGATAATACAGAAAAAAACCCCCGATTTTCGTTCTGCCGATTATAATGGACTTAGGGAACATCTGTCTATCTTGTTTGGGGGTTATCTAGCTAATGATTTATTGACGATAATCAACTTATGAATATGAAGGGATCTGCTTTTATGATTGTTTTCTTAATAATGTACACAGTGCCCAGAGTTATCCCATTCCCCAGAGAGAAATTAGGTCTAATAATAACGATCCCAAATGGTTTAACAGGAGGTTAAAGCATCTATTAGGGGAGAAAAGGGGAATTTATAGGCGCATAAAAAGAGGAGAGGTTAACCTTACTGACCAATATGTTCAGCTTAAAAGAGAAGTAAAAAAGGCGATTAGAAAGGCTAAACGGGGACTATGAAATTAGAGTCGCTAATGAATCAAAGACTAATCCAAAGGGGTTCTTTCAAGTGTATAGGACGAAGGTGAAGGAAAAAGTGGGGACCTCTGAAATCTGGAATGGACAGCTGCGGATAATGAACGGGAAAAAGTGTTCCTTATTTAATGACTATTTTTTGTCAGTTTTTTACACAGAAAAATGTAAATGAGATTCCAGAAATTTAAAACAATTATTTAGTTCCTGATGAATTTAGTTAACTAATATTACTGTCACGAGGGACATGGTTATTAAACAATAGACAAACGGGAAACAAAATAAGTCCCCGGGACCCTGAGTTGTTTTCAAGGGTACTTAAGGAATGCAAGATGGAGCTTAGTCAGCCATTAACGAGTGTATTCAATGCGTCCATCACTTACCAGTGTTGTGCCAGGGGATGTGGAAGATGGCTAATGTGGTTCCTATATTCAAATCAGGGATAATCCACTCCTTCAAATTACCGTCCAATAAGCCTGACATCTATAGTGGGCAAGTTATTTGAATCAATTATAGCGACATTATCAGAAGTCACCTTGAAGAGCATAACTTGATAAATGAATCTCAGCATGGATTCACGAGAGGTCGTTCCTGCCTGACAAACTTACTGACGTTCTTCAATAGAACATTTTGAGGCAGTTGACAGTGATAAGGAATATGATATTGTTTATTTGGATTTTAGTAAAGCCTTCGACAGAGTACCCCACAAGAGACTCTTAAGAAAAGTGGCAGCTCATGGTATAGGAGGTAAAGTTCTAGCATGGATTGAGGCATGGCTTACCAATAGAAAGCAGAGAGTTACCTTAATGGAGTGAAATCTGAATGGGATTAGTCACTAGTGGCGTTCCACAAGGATCAGTTTTAGGCCTCTCTGTTCATAATTACATTAATGACCTTGATGAAGGGATTACTATGACCATTTAGTAAGTTTGCTGATGATACAAAGATAGGCCCTAAATTCACTCTGAGGAGGATATCAATGAACTCCAGGACGATTTGAACAAATTAATGTCTTGGGCTGAGAAAAAAGGCAGATGAAGTTTAATGTGGATAAGTGTAAGGTACTTGCCTTGGTAATGAAAATAACCCTCGAAGCTATAATCTAGGGGAAGTAGAGCTTGGTCATACAGAATGTGAAAAAGACTGGGAGTCATGGTAAGCGAAATCAAAGCCAAGACAGCAGTGCCTCAGTGTGCGCAACAAGGCCAACAGATTACTTGGATTTATCTCAAGAAGTATAAGTAACAGAAGTCCAAAAGTTATTTTACGCTCTATACATCATAGTGGGCCTCATTTAGATATGCTGCTCAGTTTTGGTCCCCTTAAATACAGGATGGACATAGACTCATTAGAGAACATACGAGAAGAATGACTAAATGATTTACTGTGTAAGGAACCTCCCGTATGAAGATAGACTTAAAGCCTTAAATCTCCACTCTCTGGAGAGGCGGAGAATGAGGGGAGATATCATTGAAATATATAAGTGGATTGACGGGCATAAACAAAGGGGGACATTAATAAAGTACTGAGGGTGTCGAACCAGGTAAGAACCAGGAATAAAAGGATTTAAGTTGGATAAATTTAGATTTAGAAAGGACATAGGTAAATACTGGTTTCTAACAAGTTGTAGATGCGTGGGAAAAGTCTCCCAGGGGGGGGATGAGGCAGGCCTTTGGGGAGCTTTTAAAAAGAACTGGGGCAAATTAAAAAGTGGGAGGGGCTGGGTTTTTATTGGTGTTGGGGGGGGCGGGAGTTTTTTTCTTGAGTAGCTTTAGGTAATGTCGTTTTGAAAGGACCTTCTCGTATGGGCCCGTAGGCCTTCGCAGTGTTCCTACATTCTTTGTTCTTAGTTCTTATTTTAAGGGCATCTCTCTTTCAGATTGAGCCAGGTCTTGTTAAAGCCAAAAATATCTATGTTTCCTGCACTTACAATTAATCTTAGTTATCTATCTTATTCTTACACTCCTGCTATTAGTATAGTAAACCTTAAGGGGGGTTCCCCCGCTGTCCTTGCTGTCCCCCCCTTTTTTTGCGACCCGATCTATTGTTTTATTTATAAATTCATGTGAATGCCCTTTTTACATTACTGTTTCCAGCCCCAGTGTTGCAACCTGCTTTTTCCCACACACACCCATACCTCTATCTTCAAACAGTTTAAAATCTAGGCATTTCACCATGGCCTTCTCAATTGAGTTTGCAAGTGCTACCACCCCAGCCCCAAGGATGTACCCCATCCCTTGCATACATATCATGTTTGCCATAAAAGTTGTTCCAGTTGTCAATGAATGGGATTGCAAGTTCCTTGCAGTATCTGTCTAGCCAGCAATTTACACCAATTGCCCTAGACAACCATTCATTTCCTACTCCCCTTCAAAGGCAAGATGCTACATATGATTGGGCCCCCTCCCTTAGACTTAATGAAATCTATAGCTGACCTGTACTTACCTAGCAGCTCTTCTCTCCCACCCTTCCCAATACCATTTCCACCAGCGCTGAGGCAAATAATGGGCTTGTTCCCATTACCTGACATGATATTATCCAGCCTGTTAACTATGTCCCCAACACCAGCTCCAGGGAAGCACACTCTATCTCTCATCTTCTTATTCCTATTACAAAAAGCATGGTCAATATATCTTACCTGAGAGTCACCAACCACAAGAATGCACTTACCTCTGTTAGCAGGGGCAGTAGTACCCTTACCTTCACTGGCCACTGAAGTACATTCATCCTGAAGAACAGAGAAGCGATTTCCTACCTTCAGACCTTCACTCTTAACTTTCCTTACTCTGATGTGCCTCCTATTACTGTGAACCACTCGCCACTTGTAGCAGGTGCTGGACTGCACCTCACTGCTGGTAGCCATTGCTACCTCCCCACCTACAGCCTCCTCACAGTGAGAGACAGACTGCACCTCACTACTAGAAGCCTCATTCCCCACAACTCCAGCCACCTCACACTCTCTCCCAGACCCATTGAGGTGGACCTGCAGCCTCTCAAGACCTCATCTGCAGGGGTGGCTGTGTGGATGATAGCTGTCTTATCAGCTAAGTACTCTCTATATTTAATCTTTAACCTTAGTTGGTAAACCATTTCTCAACAATTTGGTCATGCTCAAACCGGATAAAGGCCACACTGTGGTCCAAATATGTTTTACTACAGTGTACAAATAACATACAAGCCAAGTTCCTTCGAAAAAAGCTGTAAAACTAGTGTTATACAATAAAAATCAGAATAAACGAGTCCCTTCAGGCTCAATCACAGAGAATGGGCCGTCAAAAGAAAATGGGCGCTCACCCAGTGTTCACCCAAAGAAAACGGGAGCTGAGTGACTCACCCAACAAGAAAACGGGGGATGGCACCCGCCATCCACTGCTCCAGCTCGAGAAACGTGAAGACAGCGGAATCAAATAATGTTCTTTGTCTGGTTTATATACACATTGTTAAAAATTTTTATAGACAGAAACTAAGAGACGAGATTGTGTTTAAGTTTCTTATAGATATAACTGTTATATGAAAGGAAACATATATAAAGTGTAAGCTTTAATATATTTTTAAAAGGGCATTTATTATGGTAGAAAAATTTCGTGTGTAATTTACAGTTATACAGTGACTTCATGTGTATAGTGAATGAAGTGGTTAAATCGTTTTTTACAATTAATCATCGGGTCAGGCTGCAAGCAAATAAAACCATAAAAACCAGCCTATGTATGTTACCCCTTTATGGTCATTGACCCCGGGTTTAAATTGTAGGTCGAGTGTCTGACTCGTTATTGCTGACTTAAGCATAACAAAAATCAGCGTTTAAGCAGTACGTGTTTTTTAAAAACCCTTAAAATGGGTGCTAGAATTTTATTATACCCCTTAAAATGGTTTTTCGACTAAGATTTCACAAATTTAAAAAAAAAACTAATTTCAGTCTGTATAGGATTAACTAAAAACAAACTAATTTTATGATTTTAGGTCAAATTTGAATTCTTACGCAACGTCTGGAAATAAATTAAAAATTTTTTTATTTTTATTTAAAACATTACAATAAAGGTGGGGAATTAATTAAAAGTAACAAAAGAGTTAAACACAAATCCCCAAAATTTCCCACACAAAATGACTACACCGACAAAAGGTTTTGCACCCCGTACTCCCAACCCCTACCCCCACCCAGTTATAAAATGATACTTTAAAGGCTTAACTTTTGTCACAATTTCACCCTCCCCCCCACCCGCAAAAAATAAAAACCCTCCCCCCAAACCGATTGAATTTTAAAATTGAATTAAAGGATAAATAGTAATTTACTATCATGAGTGATCCCGTAAACCATAGACAAAAAAATTTTAAACAATATTAAGAAGGGGAATCCCTTTGTCTTTACTTAACACAAGGGGAACCTAAACCTGGTGAAGGAAAATACATTTTAAAGTGTTTAATATTTTAAGAGGTTTGCAAAAAATTTAAAATTTCCCAAAACCCCCAAAAGGGAAAATTATGTGAAAATTTTTTTTAGCATGTTTTCCCTATTCATTAAAAAATAGTATATAAATAAGAACTTTATTTTTAAAAAAAAAACATCACGAAAAACTAAGGTATAAAGAAATAAACCCCGCCATGTAGCGGCTACAGGGAAAAATTCCACTTTATTCCCTAACACAGAAAAACAATTATTGTGAAAACTGAAATTTTTTAAACACAACTAAATCTATGATTTAAAGATGCTTTGTAATAGAAAAGAAATAATAAAAAAATTCAAATTTTGAAAAAAATCCCCATTTGTTAAATCCCCCTTAACATTTCGGGTAAGACAGAAAATTTCAGGTATAAGCCCGATTTCCCAACTTTTTATGTAGTCCCCTTTTAAAATTCAATTAATAGGGCTTTTATCTCCCAAATTTAGAAAATTTACAACCCCATGACAACCCTGCCCGGGTCATTTCCAAAAAAATATATCCCTACCCCCTCACTACCCATTTGAAAAAAGGAAAAAAGATCCCCCCAATTTATCCCTTTTATCCACATTCACTACTACCTTGGGGAACATGGGAAAACTATATGAATGGGGAAGTCCAGGCCCACAAAAAAAAAACGGGGCCAGCCCCAAAGGTGCTTGCCCCCGTGATCCTTTTACTTTATAAATCCCCCGCATCATTCTTTCCAACACTCACGCAAACATTTGATGTCACCCAAAATTAACCAGGGGGGGCCCGCCCCATTTTCCCCCACCAATGCTTTCCTACCCCCCCAGCAACAAATTTCCAGTCGTACCCCCCCCTCTCTCTTTCCCAAATCTAATAAAACCTGTAAAGTAAGTTGCCTATTTTCCCTCTGAAAAAAACCCCCTTTCCCCCTCCTTTTCCCAAAAAATTTTTTGTTTTTTTTCTACTTTCGGGTTTTTTAGAACGTTCCCGTAAAAAAATCCTTTTCAACCCAAAACCTGTTTCCCCCACAAAACCCCATGCTATTTTTATATTAAAATTTTTATTTTATATATATATATATTTTATATTTTATTTATTTTTTATTATATATATTTTATATATATTAAACTTTTTTATAATGAACCCCCAGCTTGTGACACTTCCTCTCAAAAACCCCCCCCATCGGAATTAAAAGCTCTCAATTCAGAAAAATTTCCCTTTACCTCCTATTCCATTTTATTCACCCTATTTAACCACCCCCCAAAACTCCTTGTCCTTTACAAAAATTAAATACATTTTTAAAACGCCAAAATCCCCCCCACCCCATATCCCGCAAAACCCCCCGTTTAACGACCATTTATCCCATAAACCCACCCGATGGTAAAATGCCCGTGCAGGGGGAAAAAGATACATTTTGTCCCAAACAGGGGGTTGCAACCTCATCCCACCCCAACCTATTTTAAAATCTTCCCATGCATACATGGGGAAAAAAAATTCCCTTACAGGTGTTTCACCCTTTCCCCGCTAACAATTGACAAAAAAACCCTTTTTTACCTTCCCCCGGGTCTCGATCCCCCGCCATAGCCCCCAAAAAAGGTTTAAAAAATAAAAAAGTTTAACTCCGTATTTCATTCCCTGTCCCAATTTTTTGTTTTGGTCTTGGCCTAAACCCCTTCCCCCCCCCCCACCTTCCCTCATCACCCCCCCTTTTAATGAAGAAAACCCTTTGACCCTTCTTTAAGTCCCCGCAATTTCCCAAAAACCCCCCCCCGGTGGGACAAGACCCTTACCACGTCCCTTTTAAGCCCAAACCAGCCCCAAAACCCCAAAGAATTTTTTAAAAACCCCCCTAAGAAAGTTCATTATTGCCAGTGAAATTTGGGAAAATGGCTTTCCCGTGCCTACTTTGCTTTTTCATAAACGTTAAAAAACAATGGCCCCCGTGCCCCAAGTGTAAATGGGTAAGGTTTGCCCCCAAAGGCCCCCCCCAAACGGGGGCCCGAAAACCTGTCTACAATTTCCCAAAACGAGTTTTCCATGCGTCCACAGGGTTGACGTCTGGGATAAATAAGACCCCAATTTTTTAAAGAATTACCCCCCCTTCCCCACGGGGGGGCTGCAATTCCCCATCAAGTTCCGGTCAAGTCCTAACCCCCTGGGCCTGGAATTGTCTGAATTCACCTCCCTACTAGTTGCCCCCGCCCAAAAAATTTTTATACCCCATCTAATGTATCAATTTTCCCTTCCCCCCCCTAAGAGAACAGTAGGATCATCTTCCTACTCCATTAAGACTGGCCAAAACCCTCACAACCCCAAAATCCCCGCCCCCCTCTCCCTTTCAATTTCACTGCCCCCAAACCCAAACAATAAAAGGGATCCTTTTTCGCAAACAAAAAAATAAATTTTGACATAGGAAAACCCCCGCCTAAGTCCCCTAAACCCCCAAAATCTTCCCACTTTAATCGCCATTTTAAATTTTTTACCCTGCCATTGCCCTCTGTAAAATGCCTCAAAACCCCAAACCCAAAAATTTTTTTCCCAAATCCCCCATCCCCTGATGATGGCTTCAATGCTTCTCGGTCCACTTAAATTTTATGCCTTTCCAATGAGTGCCAAAAAAATCCCCCTTTCCCCCTTTTGCAAACCCAAAAAACCCCAAAATAAAACCCCTGGCCCCTTAAAATAGAACCCCCATGGCAAAAACCCAAAAAAAGGTTTTTAATACTTCCCGCCCCACAAGCACTTTTAAAAAGATTCCCCAAAATCTTAGCAAACAACTTTTAATCCGCGCATAAAAAACCCAGTTTACCCGGGGGAAATTTCCCCCAAACATTTTTGCTGCCCCTTTCCCTTCCCGGGACCAAGGGCTACGACAGCCGTTTCCCGCTTTCCCCAAAATCATCTCTTCCTTCATGCAATTTAAAAACCCAACCCCAAAACCCTGGGCCCCCTTTGGTCCCCAAAGCTGCTGATAAAAAAATCTGCCCCGGAGTCCTTTTTCCGTGCTTTGCCCCTTTTGGATTTCCCCTTAAAGCCCTCCATTTTCCCCCTCAAATTATTTCCCACCCAGTGTTTTCCCCTTTAAATGTTTTCACAACTGGAAAAACTCAACTCCCCACAACCCGTTCTAAAGCCCCAGCCTTTCCCCTTTTCATTTGCCAAAATTTCTTTCCCTTATTTCCCCATAATTTCCCCATTCCCTTCCCAAAACTTTTATGACCCGCCCCCCCCCTGGGACCCCCTAAACCCATCATGGAAACCCCCAACCATGGAGTAAACCCCTTGCCGCTGTCATTGTTTTTTCTTAGCAAAAACAAGTTGAAGGTCATCGCCCCATTTTTACCCCTTTTTCCCCCCCCACCGGGACCTGCAAAACCCCTTTGGGAAACCCCTCTCCTGTCCCCGCAGCCTCCCCTTTAAATTTCCATAAAAATATCCATTGGGAAAAAAAAAGTTTTTCCCGCCACCGGCCCCCCCCCCCAAAAAAACCCGTAACCTGCCTCCAAAAGGGTGGCAAACCCATATTTTTAAAAAAAAAGAGGGTTTCCCTTTCTTACAAATATTGCTTAAAACCCTTCTTAGCCCACATCATTCCCCCCACTTTAACCCCATCCTCAAATCCATTTACCTTGGCCCCTTAACCCCCTCCCCCCCCCCCATGCAAAAACCCCCTTTTCCCTCTCATCACCCAAACACTCGTATTTAACTTCCAATATCCCTAGAGATTTCCTGGGTAGTGATACCAAACCCCCCCTTGTTTTACCCCCCCCGTTTATCCAAAAAAGCACTTCTATGGGACAGGAAAAAAGTCAACCCCAAAACCCCTTTGGAAAATTTTTACAAAACCTACCAACCTAGGGCGTAAAACCTTAAAAAGTTTACTCTAAATTTTAAAAACCCCCCCCCAAAAGCATCCCGCAACCAAAAATTCCCCCAAAAGATCTCACAAGGCCGCCCGGGCCCCGTGGCCCCCCCCCTTTTGGGGTTTTCCAGTTTAGCCTCCTTTTTTAACGCAAATTCCCGTCCCACAACGATGGCCCCCTGCAGGTTTAAAAAAAGTAAGAAAAAAATTTTTTTTTAATTTTTAAAAACCCTTTTATCTCTTACATTTTTGCCGGTTTCTTACACCTTAAAAAAGGTTTCCCCCTGGCCCCCCTCCACCCCCGGGCCACAATTTCCAAAACTCTTCCCCCCCCCCTCACTTTTTTTTTAAAAAAAAAAAAGGGCTTTGCCTCCAAGTTTATGTAACCCCAAACCACCCTTTAAAACTTAAAATGGCATTGTCCCACCTGAAACCCCGAAAAATTTCCCGCCTTTCCCCTTTGGAAATTTTTTTCTCCCGAAGAAAAAACTTTTTACCCATATTTTTGGCCGAAAATTTTTTTGCATTCCCTTTTTAAAACCCCTTAAAAGGCCATTTTACATTTTCGTTTCAATGGGCTGCTGTTTAAAGTTTCCCCCCTGCCCCTTTTTTCCAAATTCCCCGGGGCCAAAACCCACCTGGGTTTCTACTTTTCCAAAATTCCCCCTCCCCCCCCAAAATGCCCTTGTTTGACTTTAAAGGGGCAAAAATTTATCCCCCTTCCAGGGCTCTGCGCGGCCCTTTAGGAAACCCTCGGTTTGTTTCCCCCTTCCTTTTCCCCGTGATGGGCCTCGTCTCCTTTTTTTCCTCTTAAAGGGGGCAGTGCGGGGCCTCAACTTCCCCCCGGGGCTTGTCCCACGGGAAAAACCCGGGGACGTTTTTCCCAAAACCGTCAAACCCCCTTTCCCTGCTGTGTTTGTTTGGCCCTTTTTCTGTGGGCAACTCGGTTTTTTTGACCCCACGGGTTAAACCTCCTCCTCTTCGGCGGTTTGGGGACAAAGTCCTCAACCCTTCAAGGGCCCTTCCCCAATGCCTTTTCCTCCTCCTGCCACACCTTTTTGCACTTATCCCTTAAAAATTTTTGGGTTTTTGGTGAGTCAACCCGCTTGCCTCACTCCACCAGGCTTTAGAGGGGCTCCCCACCCACTCCCAATGTCCACCCCTCGTGTTTTTGGTGGGGGGTGTTGCAACAGGTCCCCCAGGGGGAACAGGGGCTTCCTAGTTTTTGCGGCAACCCCTTTGCTGCTTCCACAATTAGCCCCAAATTTATTGTATGCCCCACATAACTGCACGTCATCTCTGTCCCGCATATGATTTCAAGAACCTGCGTTCAAAGTCCTCCAGTTTCGGGCATAAGACGGTTTTTGGTTTTCTTAGGGTCATCTTCAGGGTAATTGTCCCTTTTGGGCGGCCCTTTTTAAAACACCTGCCGCCCCCTTGCCTTGCGGGGCCAGATTTTACGGTTCCATAGCCCCAAAAAAAAATTAATATTTAGCCTAATGCTTCAAATGGGGCCCCTTTTGGAGCTTTACCCACGTTAAAATGGGGGATATGTCAGTCCCAAAAAATTTCACGTGGAGTAGCATCAAAACTACGTCTTGAAATTCTGTGCACTTAAAGGACTTTGTACACAGATGTGGATTCAGTTTTAAAAGGGACCCTATATGCTCCTTAAAAGGGGAACACCCCTACACCTTTTATCTCCTGAATACTTAAGTTTTTTTCTCTTTTTTTGGGTTTGGGGGGTTACATCTGTGCCCGAATGGGGGGGGGGAAAAAAAGCCCAGAAGGGGATCTATAACCCGGGGGGTTTACGCGGCCTTCCCCTCGCACCATGTTGGTACAAAAGGTTTGTTTGGGGTGGGAAAACGCCCGAGGGGGTGCAGAAACAAAACCCACCCCTTTTAACCCCGTGGTCAGGCGCCAAAAAAGGTTAAAAAATTCAGACTATAAAAAATTTGAAAATATGTTTTTGAATCAGATCCATGTGAGGATGAAATTAAAAATGTTTTAGATGCTTTTAGTAATCAACAATTAAGGTGGACAGGAGTACAGGCTATCTGCCGCAAAACCCTGTCACAGAGACCTACTGTAACTAGTAGTCAAACACCTGTTACATCAACACATGGAACAACATGTGTCCCATTCCCAAGCTTACCTACCTTGTCATTACCTATTTTCCAAGGTTATAATTATGAAGAATTCATTAATGGTTTTCAATCCATAGTAAATTCACGAACTGACATAGATGAGATTGCTAAGTTCAATTATATTAAATGTCTTGTGATGGGAGAACCATATGAACTGATTAAGTCATTTCCGGAGGTTAAAGGCAATTATCAAATAGCTTAACATGTCTTAGCAGACAATTACTTTGATGCTGACAAGGCCATGCAGTTTTACTATCAAGCTTGAAGCCACCCAGACATTGTTTTTCAGACTTACAGGCATTTAGAATCACATTAGACAATAGTCTCAGATCTCTAGGTGCTAAATATGACCTAAGGCAATGTGATTGGTTTATCAGTGGTATTGTACAGGAAAAGTTGTCACCACAAACTATTGAACGATTAAATACACTATTTCACTTGTGAGGAAATTAGCAATGGTTTACAAACAATAGTTTCATGCATGCAAGCAACGAGACAAGACGAAAAATCCACAAATCCCGTGGATAATAAACCTTCAACTCAGTACAAAAAGAGTATACCTACTCCCAATAAACCACATAATGGGAAATCCCATATAGGCATTTATCAACTTGTGAATACAAAGGCATAAACAGACTTAAAAAATAAACGACTCCAAAATTTACTTTGTGAGGGAAAACTTGGGGGCACAGTATTGTATTAAATACACATCAATGGGGCACCTAAACAACTGTTCATCAGCTGAAAAGGTGCAAAAGATTTAGGTAACACAAGGGGGGAAAAAGCTCACGAAAAGTTTTTAAAATGCAAAAGTTTATCACATACAGCTTTATCCCAAAAATTTTTTTGCTGAACAAAAAGACTTCCACAGAACAGAAGTCAACAAGCAACAGCATTAAATGTGAGAGATAATTTAAAAAAGCAACGCTTTTCCCCCCAAAGCTCGAGTTGAGTTACTAAAAATTACAAAAACCCAATGTGCTAACACTATTTGATCAAGGTCACAAAGGCCCTTCATAAGAAGATCATGTTGCAAAAACTGAATAAAAAAACCCTATGCCAAAGTATATTTTTAGATATAGTGGTTTTTTTTCCCAATTCTGAAAAACAGACTATACCTAGCCAAATCACTGTTGGTCAGGAAACAGGAAAAAGACAGTAGAAACTGTGGTATAGATGATTTGGGCCTAAGACTGGGGCATTCAAGGGATTGAAAGAAACGTTGCAGCACGAAAAGAAGGTCAAGTAGCCTATCCTGACATACAGACGGACATTATTAGTCCAATTGTTTTTAAAAATTGAATGATTTTTATCACTGTTTTGTGCAAAATAAGTAAGAAAAACATGATTTATTTGTTTAAAACAGCAGGGGCCACATGATATGGGTCCCTTTCCCCCCAAAGGGGGGAAAGAAGTGATATTGATTCAGTGGAAAATTACTAGTTACGAGAATAACCGCTGATCAGTCCCCAAAGCAAAAATTATCTTTATTTTGAAGAAATGAATAAAAACCAGTTGAAAAGGGGGGTTTAGATGCGATGGTATTGATATAAAAAAAACCACCCCAAAAGAGCTAGAATTTAAACCAAATTTGGACCTGCAAATTAAAGACGGAATATTGGGTTGGTTACCAGGGAAAATTAAATCCACCACATTGCCTAGCGATTACCCAGGGCTTTCGGACAAATGAAAGCACAAATACATGACCCCCGGAAGAATCCAGAGTACTGATGTCTATGATAATTCATACAAGAACGTTGGACAATAAATTCTTGGGGAAGTAGTTAAAGATGAGTTAAGACAGAACCATTATTCCCGCACCATGGGGTCGAAAAGATTTTTAAACCCCTCCCACGTTTGTATATATTCAGCGCACGTGAAAAAAAGAGTAGCAAGTCTTTAAAGATTCTGATACCCGGGCCTCATAACTGAGAAGCTTGGAGACGTGCTTAGAAATTTCCACAAACCCATATGCATACACCGGGACATTTCGAAAGCTTTCTTAAGAGTGGGCACAAGAAAAAAGATAGAGTTAAACCCCTTATGTGGCCCGAAAAATCCACATCCCTCAAAGTTGTAAAAACTTATGTTTCAAACAATTTTTTGGGCAACATCCTCTCCTTTTTACGAGGGTACTCTAATACCATTTTTAAAAATCGAAAGTCCCTTCAAAGAAAAACTTTAAGAAAAGTTTTTGTGGACAATCTTCAAGGTAGTAATAAAGAGGAGGATTGAAATCCTTTTACGAGAAACTAACAAGAGATGAAGGAACAAATATCCCCTAAGGATTGGAATACTAATTCAACACAATTAAGGGAATTATCAAAGAAATTTCCCTAAGCTGAAATTCCATTCAACAATTTTGGGGCTAATTGGAACCCCGGAAGATACTTCGAGTCTCAAAAGGGGTAAAAATAAATCATGCAGTACCTCACTAAACGTAGTTTACTGTCAGAGGGATCACAAAGTTTAGATCCTCTAGGGTCGGTTTTCACCAAATTTCCTAAAAAATAAATTCTTATGCAAATGCATGGGGAAACCAAAATCAAGAAGCAAAAAAATAGGAGTCCTCAGGGTTTTTCTTCAACCATACATCCTTGGTTTGGCCTCATTTTGATTGTCTGCACAGTTTGGTCACCCTTTTTACAAAAAGGGTTTAAAATTTTCCTGGAAAATGTACAAAAAAGGGACAAAGTTGATCCCCTGTATCAGAAAACCTTCCCCATGGGATAGACTAAGGGCCCTGAATCGCACTCTCTAGAAAAACGTAAATTTGGGGGGATATGATTGAGGTGAAAAAATGGAAGACAGGAAAAATAAAGGGATTAAAAAAGTTGCTGAAAAATCACCTAACAGGGCTCGCAGCAATGGGTTTTAAGTTGGAAAAATTTAGATTCAGGAAGGATTTTGGAAAGTACTGGTTTGGTAATAGAGTTGTGGAGAGGGGAACAAACTCCCAAGTACCTTATAGAGGCCGAACGGTTGTGTAGCTTAAAAATAGGTTGGAATAAATAATGAGTGGATTGTGGGTGGGTTGTGAGTTAGACCTGATTAAATTGTGCTACCAGGTCGGTTGCCGTGTTCCTCCCTTAAGTCAATGTGACCTGACCTGACTAGGTTGGGTGCATTGGCTTAAGCCGGTAGGAGACTTGGACCTGCCTCGCATGGGCCAGTGGCCCTTCTGCAGTTTTCCCTTCGTTTATGTTCTTATGTTCTTAGAACTTGCCTTAGAATGAGTCAAAACATGGGATGAAATATCCAAGGAGTTTAAACAACTTCATCAAATTAAATTTCCCGGACAAATAGGTCAAGAGGGAAACAAGTACACATTACATGTGTTCTGTGATGCGTCAACCAGAGGTTATGGCGCTGTAGCTTACATGAGTAATGCTGAAGGAAGTACACTAATTACTTCAAAGGCCAGGGTGCCCCCTTTGAAGGTCAGAACATTTACCAAAATTTGGGAATTGACAGCACTCTATGAAGGTACAAAATTAGCTGTTTATCTCAACAAAGTACTTGATCGTCTCACTATTGAAAAAATCGTGATTTGGAGTGATAATGAAGCAGTTCTCCAGTGGTTGAGAAATAATAAGAATAAGTTTGTCTACGTACAGAATAGAGTAGCAGAAATAAAAGAGATGCAGAGAGATTATCTCTTTCTCCACGTCTCTACCCAAGAGAATCCAGTGACATGTTGTCACGTGGTGTCCCACTCAAGAAATTTTTTGGATAATAAATTATGGCTCCACAGATCGAACTGGCTTCTTATGAAAATAACTGGCCTCAGCAAAAGGCTCACATTATGCCAGAAGAAACAGTCTGTTTGAACACAGCAGAAATTTGTGTAAATACTGCAGACACAACAGAAATAGCCATTGATGGATCTAAATACTCATCTTTGGGTAAACTCTTAAGAGTTACAGCTTTGTTTATTTCATTAAAGGAATAAAACCTAATTATGAATATCTCAAACCCCATTAAATACCTGGGGGGAAAACTAATACAAAAAGATGTTTTCTCTACAGAATATAAATTTCTAGAAACACAAGATAAATCCCCAAAGAAACATGTTATGAGTAATTCTTTAGGACTTTATCTCGACCCAGAAAAGATTATAAGATGTCGAGGAAGAATTCATATTCTTCAAACCTAAAGAAGCCATACATCCAATATTGATCCCCAAGAATCATTGGCTAACAAAACTGATTGTGCAAAACGTCCACAGTAACGTGTTAAAATGGTGGGGTTAGCTGACACACTTTATCACATACGACAATCCTACGGGATACCTCAAGGTAGACAAAGTGTGAAAAAACAAATAGAGGACTGTATTACTTGTCGTCACTACGATATGCGAGTACGTCAGTATCCAGGTCCACCTTCCACATCTCTCTGAAAGATTTTGTCATGTCACTCCATTTGAGGTGAGTGTAGATTACAATGAACAAAAAAATTTTTAACCCAAAACAGTTGACAAAATTCCCATCAAGGTGAACATTTGTTTGTTCATTTGTGCTACGACTAGAGCAGTACACTAGTAGTAGCCACAGACATGTCTGCTGAAACCTTTATAAAATTTTATTCAAAAGGGTTTGCAGTCAAAAGGGCTTGTCCCAGACTGATGATTTCAGTCAATGCAACGAACTTTGTTGCTGGTGCTGCTTATTTAAGCAAGATCTTTGATCAACCAGAAGTACAACAGATGCTGAATCAAAGCAGCTGTCGTTGAAGATACATTCCTCCTAAATCTCCAAGGCACGGCGGATTTTATGAAAGAATGATCGGCATTGTGAAATGTTGTTTAAGGAAGACTCTTCATCGTCAAAGAATCGACTTAGAAGAATTCCGTACTGTCGTGACTGAAATAGAAAATATAGTCAACAACAGACCTCTAACTTATGTTACCGATGATCTGGACAGTTTAGAAGTGTTAAGTCCATCTCATTTCCTCCATGGCAGAAGACTCGAACCTGTTCCTCACATGAATGATAGAGAAATCATAGAGGATCCTACTTATTTCAAACCTGATCAACTCAGACGTAAATTCAAACACTTTAATAAAGTGACTGAACGTTGGGAGAAAATTTGGCGAGAAGACTATCTCACCTCATTAAGAGAACACTTCTTTGGAGCTGGTGTTCCAGAAAATCATAAGTCCTTAAGACCTGGTGACATAGTGATTATTGACAATGATGGTCCGAGGTCCGAATGACCACTTGGAAAAATTGTGACAATATATGCTGATGCAAATGAAATCATCAGGACAGTTCATGTTTTGAGCAAAGGTGTAGTGAATAAGCGGACAATAAATAGACTAGTGCTGTTAGAATTACACAGTGTTGAAAATAAAATCAGCGATTCTTCAGAAACCACACAGACTAAAGCTGTTCAGAAAAGACAAGCAGCAGTGGTGGCGAGTGAGAGAATCAAATTAATGTTAAGTGATGAATAGTTCACCTGCAGCGAACCTCCGCTGCTCCCCAATGTGGAGAAATTTTCTCCAGGAGGGGGATATCAGCCCCCTTCAGCCCCTTTCAGCCTTGAGAGGCCCAGCTCTCTCAGAAGGGGCAAGCATCTTGTTTACTGCTACAGCAAGTAATTGATCCCAGATGTAGTATGAGTATGTGATGTGGTCAAGCGACCACCTCTCCTTTCAAGAGTCCAGTGATGCAAAGTGTAGTTTAATAAAATACAGTCTATCTCTTACCTTAGCAGGACAATTAAGGAAAATCCTGCTCCCACTTTATTACCATGGTAAAGATAGTGCACATTGTTGTCTATGCTGAAGTCAGCAAGAATCAAGCATTCTGCTTTGCTTCATGGAGGAAGTGGCAAGGAAGCAAAAATACTAGGTCAGCTTTTTCCCTTTTTGTTCGAGGGGCAATGGAGTGGCGTAGGATGCTGTGAGGTCAGATTACTTTTGACTCTACTGAGAGTCACCGACGCCAGGATAAAACCCAAAAAGGAACACTGATCCGTGCATTAGTGTGAACAAGTTTTCTCACAAAACACGACAAACACTTACAGAGAAATGTGGTCAGCTTCTTTAGTGACATGGTGTGAACAATTATTGATGAACAGTGTAACAACGAGTGTTGCGATCCAATAGAGTGTAGTGTGACATTCTTCAAAGAACACTATTCTTCAATCAACTCATCGGATATCCGGGCGTAACTACGGGTCAGATACATATACCCAGGTAAGTGTTCTAACTCGTGATGTACTACTACTGACTGCACAATTGAGTCTAAGTTACGATTTAGTCACTTATCACAAACCCCGGTGATAAGCGGACTTTTGAGTCCACACAAGTATGTACATCAGCCATCAGTGAATGAAATATGCTGACATAACACCCCTTAGGGGTAATTTATAATCGTACGTAATATAGCCTTTTATAGCCCGTTAAGAAGTGGATGAGACAGCTTCTCAAGACCTCGTCTGCAGGGGCGGCTGTGTGGATGATAGCTGTCTTATCAGCTAAGTACTCCCTATATTTAATCTTTAACCTTAGCTGGTAAACCATTTCTCAACACAGTTTCAGGTCAACATCTGGGTTATGCTGCCATCCACAGTTCAACACCTTGCTGAATTTCTTGCTGAGATGCTGCCAGATTAGCAAGACAGGAAAACATTTGTGCAACATCACTGTACACAGCAGCTCTTCATCTTAAATTGGCTTCAAGTGCATCTAGTATAATCAAATCAAAGTTTATTCTCTATAAGGATTACAATGTGGGTTTACAGATTTTGGTTATTTTGTGGTTTACATATAATAAAATACAGTGGGGGCCACTACAACACCTAGCATGGCTATGCATTTCGGTCAAACTTAGATTAATTCTTACCCCCTAAATTATTACAAATTGTGGATTAAGTTGACTAAATACTAAGTGACTAAATACTAGTTTGTGAGTTTAGCAATGTGAATGCTTTTGTTTTGGCACATTACATAGTTTCTATATTGGAGTATCACAGGCAAACTTGTGACTAGTTAGGAATCATTATTTTAAGATTAAGATACGTATTTCTGTGCTTATAGTCAAATGGGTGAGTGCAATTGTGAACCACCAGGTGGTTTTTATGTAGTTAATTGACGGGGTGTATCAGGGAGATAAGATGTTTTCTAACAGTAGTTTTGAAGGTGATGACTGTGTCTGCAGTTCTAGAGTTTTCAGCTAGGGTATTCCAGATTTTAGAGCCTTTGACATACATTCAATTTTTGTAAAAGTTTAGTCGGACACGGGGAATGTTGTAGAGATGTTTGTGTCTGGTGTTATGCCTCTGGGTCCTGTCACAACTATCAAGAAAGCATTTTAGGTCAAGCTTATATTGGATTTTAAGGTCCTGTATATGTAGATTGCACAGTAGTAAGTGTGGATGTTCTGAACAGGGAGTAAGTTTAGATTTATGAAGAGTGGGGGGTGTTGCCAGGGATGGGATTTAGTGATTATTTTTACTGCAGCTTTTTGTTGAGTTATTATTGGCTTTAAGTGTATTGCTGCAGTTGATCCCCAAGCACAAATAGCATAGGTGAGGAATGGATAGATGAGTGAATGGTATAGTGTGAGAAGGGCATTTTGCGGCATGTAGTATCGTATCTTGGAGAGGATCCCAACTGTTTTGGATACTTTTTTGATATGTGTTGGATATAGGTGCTGAAATTCAGGTTGTTGTTGAGGTATAGGCCTAGGAATTTTCCCTTATTATGTCTGGCAATTAGAGTTCTGTCGATCTTAATGTTTAGTTGCGCAGCACCTGCACTGCTACCAAACATAATACTATAGGAGGTTTTGTCAGTGTTAAGTGTAAGTTTATTGGCTGTCATCCAAGTTGATATTTTGAGCAGCTCCTCATTAACAATGGTGTTGAGGGTGGCAAGATTAGGGTGAGAGATGACATAAGTCGTGTCGTCAGCAAAGAGAATGGGTTTCAGATGTTGGGATACGTTTGGAAGATCATTGCTGTAAATGAGGAAGAGCAGGGGTCCAAGGATACTTCCCTGCAGAACTCCAGTATCAAGTGGCCGTGTTGATGATGCTGTGACCATTATACCATAATGGTCAAGTTTGTGGAGTAGGATACCATGGTCTACTGTGTCAAAAGCTTTTCTTAGGTCAATAAAAATTCCTAGCGGATATTCCTTATTTTCCAACGCTGTGTAAAGCAGAGCTAGCATTTTTACAATTGCATCATTAGTGCTTTTATTTTTTCTGAATCCAAATTGGCAGGGGTTGAGTATGTTTTGTACCATTATAAATGAATACAGTCTCCTGTGCACGAGTTTCTCGACGATTTTGGATAGCAATGGTAAGTTTGATATTGGCGTATAGTTGTTAACATCTGTAGGGTCACCACCCTTATGTATTGGTGTAACCCTTGCTGTCTTGAGTAGTTTTAGGAAGGTGCTAGTTTCTAGTGACTTGTTAAAAAGTAATGAAATAGCATGCGAAAGGATATGGGCCACTTGCTTGTGCAATAATGGTGGGACATGAGACAGGTTCCCTGAGTTATTTTTAAGTGACTATAATCTCAGTGACTTCGGTAGGCTCTGTTGGTACAAGATAGAAGGAATTTGGGAAATTCCCATCTAGATAGTCCCCGGCATGGGCGTTGGTACGTTGGATTTTACTGGCAAGATTAGATCCTATGGTTGAGAAGAAGTAGTTTATCTTGTTAGCTGTGTCAGTGGGATGCAATAGTGTTTCATTAGGTTTAGTTAGGACAATATTCTTGTTTTTTTTCAGTTTGTGGGTGTCCAGAATCTGAGAGAGTGTTTTCCAGGTCTTTTTTATATCTCCTCTTGTGTCAGTGAATCTGCTGGAGTAGTACAGTTGTTTGGCTTTCTTTATTACTTTGTTAAGAACTGATGAATAGTGTTTAAGAATATCTTTGTGTATTAAGCCCTGTCTATATTGCTTTTCATATTGGTGTTTCTTATCAATGGATTTCAGAATGATGCTGGTTAACCATGGGCAACCAAGCCGTTTATTCGTGATCTGTTTCGTATTTATAGGACAATGTTTGTTGTATAGTCTAAGTAATTTGTTAAGAAAAATGTCTGTCCAATCGTCATTACCATTGGCCTTGGAGAATTCAGTAGGCCAGTCAACAGTCTCAAGGTCTGCTGTGAACTTCCTAATTGAGACCTCGTCATGGAGTCTAAATGAAACTTTGTTGTATTCGAGTGGTGGTTTACTAATGTTTGTTAAGAGGAAGGTAGGGTAGTGGTCTGTAGTGCTGTCTGTGATTATCCCTGATTTATGGGGGCTAGTATATTGGTCCATATGTGGTCTATTATGATTGCACTTGTCTCAGTGAGCCTGGTTGGTTTAATTATTGTTGGTATGAGAAGTGTGTTGTTCATATTGTTGATGAAATCAGTTGCAGGCTGATCATCTAGTAGGCCAGGGTTGATATTGAAGTCTCCAGCTAAGAGAAGGTGGTGCTTGTTCATTTGTCTGTTTGTTATTAGTGACTTTAATTTCTCACTGAAGTTTGGGATGTTTGTGTGGGGTATCCGATAAATGGCACCGATTGTTATAGGCGTCTTAAGGTTTTTTACAGTAAAATTAGCAAAAATGTATTCCCCATTTTCATCATTAAAGCAAGTGGTGCTAATACAAGATAGTTGGTTAGAGTAATAGATTGCAATACCACCCCCAACTTGGTATGGTCTGCAGTTGTGGATTGCTGTGTATCCTGGTAGTGGATAGATATATACTGTGTCCTGCTTAAGCCAGGTTTCAGTAAGAATAATGCAGAAAGGTGTCTTTAGCGACTCAAGGAGTGCCAGGAGGTTATCATAGTGTTTGCTTAAGGACCTGATGCTGTAGTTAAGAAATGATAAACTTTTAGCACTGTTTAGGATAGTGCTGGCTTGTGATGCTGTGTAATAAAGGCAGTTACTTTCCAGTAGGTTTTGACTGGGTGTTAGATTATGGAGGTTTAGATCAAGGTCGATGTGATCATTCATCTTCTAGGTTTAAATAGTGGTTATTTATATCCTGTATTGTGCGGTGAGTTCTAATACTGATATCTGTAGTAGTGAGAAGTTTGGACAAGTATATAGCTAAAGCACTTTGGTCATATAGAGTATAGTCACTAATAAACATAATGAAGTTGATATTGTCTATGTGTTATGCTAGAATGAGCTAAAGTACAACTAAGTATAAACTAAAAATATAAAAATACAAATTAAAAATAGCACCAGACTCTCACTTGTAATTGCACTAAGGTCTAATATAATGAATTTGGTATTGTCTATGTATTGAGCCAGAATGAGCTAAAGTACAACTAGGTTTAATCTAATTATATAAAAAATGCTAGGTTAAAATGGCACAAGACTCTCACTTGTAATTGCACTAAGGTCTAATATAAGTTGTTAACAAGAACTAGAGTATAACTAAATTTAATTTAACAAGACAAAATACACAAGTTGAGGTAGCAAAATAAAATAAAAATAATAATAAAAAAAAGGCAATGACTTGGTTATATGATAGTAAGATGGTAGACAGGATAATATAAAAGTTGGAGTTGAATATACAAGCTTAAAAATTGGCAACAAAAGGTTAAGAAAAGTAAAATAAAGTTGGGTGATAAAGTCTACAATAGAATAGGACAATTATAAAAAAGTATATAATAAAACTGGGTAATAAACTTTACAAATAAAAAGTTTAAAATAGATTGGGCAATAAGGTATTGGTAAAATTGGGCAAGTATAAGATTGGGTAATTAATTCGAGACTAGAATAGTGCAATAATAAGATGAAAAGTTTACAATAAAGTTGGGCATAAGTAAAATAAAAAAAGGGGAAAAAAAAAGTTCAATAAGGTTTGGGTATAATAGAG
>NC_069439.1:36259-64729 GCF_026875155.1 Cherax quadricarinatus | reverse complement strand
ATTTTTTTGGGTGGGCATTGGCTTAAGCCGGTAGGAGACTTGACCTGCCCGCATGGGCCAGTAGGCCTTCTGCAGTGTTCCTTCGTTCTTATGTTCTTATGTTCTTAGAACTTGCCTCTAGAAATGAGTCAAACATGGGATGAAATATCCAAGGAGTTTAAACAACTTCATCAAATTAAATTTCCCGGACAAATAGGTCAAGAGGGAAACAAGTACACATTACATGTGTTCTGTGATGCGTCAACCAGAGGTTATGGCGCTGTAGCTTACATGAGTAATGCTGAAGGAAGTACACTAATTACTTCAAAGGCCAGGGTCGCACCCTTGAAGGTCAGAACAGTACCACAATTGGAATTGACAGCACTCTATGAAGGTACAAAATTAGCTGTTTATCTCAACAAAGTACTTGATCGTCTCACTATTGAAAAAATCGTGATTTGGAGTGATAATGAAGCAGTTCTCCAGTGGTTGAGAAATAATAAGAATAAGTTTGTCTACGTACAGAATAGAGTAGCAGAAATAAAAGAGATGCAGAGAGATTATCTCTTTCTCCACGTCTCTACCCAAGAGAATCCAGCTGACATGTTGTCACGTGGTGTCCCACTCAAGAAATTTATGGATAATAAATTATGGCTCCACAGATCGAACTGGCTCTCTTATGAAAATAACTGGCCTCAGCAAAAGGCTCACATTATGCCAGAAGAAACAGTCTGTTTGAACACAGCAGAAATTTGTGTAAATACTGCAGACACAACAGAAATAGCCATTGATGGATCTAAATACTCATCTTTGGGTAAACTCTTAAGAGTTACAGCTCTTGTTTCTATATTCATTAAAGGAATAAAACCTAATTATGAATATCTCGAACCCATTAAATACTGGGTGAAACTAATACAAAAAGATGTTTTCTCTACAGAATATAAATTTCTAGAAACACAAGATAAATCCCCAAAGAAACATGTTATGAGTAATTCTTTAGGACTTTATCTCGACCCAGAAAAGATTATAAGATGTCGAGGAAGAATTCATAATTCTTCAAAACCTAAAGAAGCCATACATCCAATATTGATCCCCAAGAATCATTGGCTAACAAAACTGATTGTGCAAAACGTCCACAGTAACGTGTTACATGGTGGGGTAGCTGACACACTTTATCACATACGACAATCCTACTGGATACCTCAAGGTAGACAAAGTGTGAAAAAACAAATAGAGGACTGTATTACTTGTCGTCACTACGATATGCGAGTACGTCAGTATCCAGGTCCACCTCCACATCTCTCTGAAAGAGTTTGTCATGTCACTCCATTTGAGGTGACAGGTGTAGATTACAATGAACAAATAATTTTAACCAAAACAGTTGACAAAATTCCCATCAAGGTGAACATCTGTTTGTTCATTTGTGCTACGACTAGAGCAGTACATCTAGTAGTAGCCACTGACATGTCTGCTGAAACCTTTATCAAATTATTCAGAAGGTTTGCAGTCAGAAGGGCTTGTCCCAGACTGATGATTTCAGTCAATGCAACGAACTTTGTTGCTGGTGCTGCTTATTTAAGCAAGATCTTTGATCAACCAGAAGTACAACAGATGCTGAATCAAAGCAGCTGTCGTTGAAGATACATTCCTCCTAAAATTCCCAAAGGGGCAGGCGGATTTTAGGGAAAAAATGATCGGCATTGGGGAAAATGTTTTTAAGGATGACTTTTCCCATCGTCAAAAAAATCGACTTAGAAAAATTCCGTACTGGTGATGAAATAGAAAATATAGTCAAACAGCCCCTCAAATTATGTTCCCGGATGATCTGGACAGTTTAGAAGTGTTAAGTAAATTCCCTTTTTCCCTTTCCAGGGGCCAGAAGACTCAAAACCTGTTCCTCACATGAATGATAGAAAAATCATAAGGTTTCCTACTTATTTAAAAATGATCAACCAGACGAAAATTTTAAAAACACTTTAAAAAAGTGATTGAACTTGGGAGAAAAATTTGGCGGGGATATCTCCCCTTTTTTTAAAGGGAAAAACATTTCTTTGGAGTGGGTTCCAAAAAAATCAAAAGCCTTAAGCCCTGGTGAATAGGATTATTGACAAGGATGGTCCGAGGCCCAAAAGCCCATTTGGGAAAAATTGTGACAATATATGCTGTTTGCAAAAAAAAATTCATCGGGCCCCAATTTCTGTTTTGAGCAAGGTGTAGTGAATAGCGGACAATAAAATAGATAGTGCTGTTAGAATTACACAGTGTTGAAAAAAAAAATCGCTTTTTTCAGAAACCACACCGACTAAAAATGTTCAGAAAAAAAACAAGCAGCAGGGTGGGGTGAGAGAATCAAATTAATGGGAAAGGGGTGAATTTTCACCTGGGAAGGGGGAACCCCCGGCCCCCCCCAATGTGGAGAAAAATTTTTTCCCCGGGGGGGGGATATCGCCCCTTAGCCCCCTTTTTGCCTTGAGAGGCCCAGCTCCCCTCAGAAGGGGCAAGCTCTTGGGTTTTCTGTTACAGAAAATAATTTTATCCCAGATGTAGTACGAGTATGTGATGTGGTAAGCGACCACCTCTCCTTTCAAGAGTCCGTGATGCAAAAGGGGAGTTTAATAAAAGGGCAGTCTATCTCTTACCTTTTGCAGGCAAATTTAAAGGAAAAAACCCGCTCCCACTTTATTACCATGGTAAAGTTTGTGCACATTGTTGTCTATGCTGAAGTCAGCAAGAATAAAGCATTCTGCTTTGCTTCATGGAGGAAGTGGCAAGGAAGCAAAAATACTAGGTCAGCTTTTCCTTTATGTTCGAGGGGCAATGGAGTGGCGTAGGATGCTGTGAGGTCAGATTACTTTTGACTCTACTGAGAGTCACACTGACGCCAGGATAACCAACAAGGAACACTGATCCGTGCATTAGTGTGAACAAAGTGTCTCACAAAACACGATAAACACTTACAGAGAAATGTGGTCAGCTTCTTTAGTGACATGGTGTAAAACAATTATTGATGAACAGTGTAACAAAGAGTGTTGCGATCCAATAGAGTGTAGTGTGACATTCTTCAAAGAACACTATTCTTCAATCAACTCATCGGATATCCGGGCGTAACTACGGGTCAGATACATATACCCAGGTAAGTGTTCTAACTCGTGAGGTACTACTACTGACTGCACAATTGAGTCTAAGTTACGATTTAGTCACTTATCACAAACCCGGTGATAAGCGGACTTTTGAGTCCCACAAGTATGTACATCAGCCATCAGTGAATGAAATATGCTGACATCCCACCCCTTAGGGGAAATTTATAATCGTACGTAATATAGCCTTTTATAGCCGTTAAGAAGTGGATGAGACAGCTTCTCAAGACCTCGTCTGCAGGGGCGGCTGTGTGGATGATAGCTGTCTTATCAGCTAAGTACTCCCTATATTTAATCTTTAACCTTAGCTGGTAAACCATTTCTCAACACAGTTTCAGGTCAACATCTGGGTTATGCTGCCATCCACAGTTCAAACACCTTGCTGAATTTCTTGCTGAGATGCTGCCAGATTAGCAAGACAGGAAAACATTTGTGCAACATCACTGTACACAGCAGCTCTTCATCTTAAATTGGCTTCAAGTGCATCTAGTATAATCAAATCAAAGTTTATTCTCTATAAGGATTACAATGTGGGTTTACAGATTTTGGTTATTTTGTGGGTTTACATATAATAAAATACAGTGGGGGCCACTACAACACCTAGCATGGCTATGCATTTCGGTCAAACTTAGATTAATTCTTACCCCCTAAATTATTACAAATTGTGGATTAAGTTGACTAAATACTAAGTGACTAAATACTAGTTTGTGAGTTTAGCAATGTGAATGCTTTTGTTTTGGCACATTACATAGTTTCTATATTGGGAGTATCACAGGCAAACTTGTGACTAGTTAGGAATCATTATTTTAAGATTAAGATACGTATTTCTGTGCTTATAGTCAAATGGGTGAGTGCAATTGTGAACCACCAGGTGGTTTTTATGTAGTTTAATTGACAGGGTGTATCAGGGAGATAAGATGTTTTCTAACAGTAGTTTTGAAGGTGATGACTGTGTCTGCAGTTCTAGAGTTTTCAGCTAGGGTATTCCAGATTTTAGAGCCTTTGACATACATTCAATTTTTGTAAAAGTTTAGTCGGACACGGGGAATGTCGTAGAGATGTTTGTGTCTGGTTATCCCTCTGGGTCCTGTCACAACTATCAAGAAAGCATTTTAGGTCAAGTTATATTGGATTTTAAGGTCCTGTATATGTAGATTGCACAGTGTAAGTGTGGATGTTCTGAACAGGGAGTAAGTTTAGATTTATGAAGAGGGGGGGGTGTTGCCAGGGATGGGATTTAGTGATTATTTTTACTGCAGCTTTTTTGTTGAGTTATTATTGGCTTTAAGTGTATTGCTGCAGTTGATCCCCAAGCACAAATAGCATAGGTGAGGAATGGATAGATGAGGGAATGGTATAGTGTGAGAAGGGCTTTTGCGGCAGTAGTATCGTATCTTGGAGAGGACCCCAAACTGTTTTGGATACTTTTTTGATATGTGTTGGATATAGGTGTGAATTCAGGTTGTTGTTGAGGTATAGGCCTAGGAATTTTCCCAAATTTTATGTCTGGCAATTAGAGTTCTGTCGATCTTAATGTTTAGTTGAGCAGCACCTGCACTGCTCCCAAAATAATACTTTAGGAGGGTTTTGTCAGTGTTAAGTGTAAGTTTATTGGCTGTCATCCAAGTTGATATTTTGAGCAGCTCCTCATTAACAATGGTTTTGAGGGTGGCAAGATTAGGGTGAGAGATGACATAAGTCGTGTCGTCAGCAAAGAGAAGGGGGTTTCAGATGTTGGGATACGTTGGAAGATCATTGCTGTAAATGAGGAAGAGCAGGGATCCAAGGATACTTCCCTGCAGAACTCCAGTATCAAGTGGCCGTGTTGATGATGCTGTGACCATTATACCATAATGGTCAAGTTTGTGGAGAAAAGGATACCAGGTCTACTGTGTCAAAAGCTTTTCTTAGGTCAATAAAATTCCTAGCGGATATTCCTTATTTTCCAACGCTGTGTAAAGCAGAGCTAGATTTTTACAATTGCATCATTAGTGCTTTTTTTTTTTCTGAACCCAAAATTTGGCAGGGGTTGAGTATGTTTTGTCCTTTATAAATGAATACAGTCCCCTGTGCACGATTTTTTCGACGATTTTGGATAGCAATGGTAAGTTTGATATTGGCCTTTATAGTTGTTAACATCTGTAGGGTCACCACCCTTATGTATTGGTGTAACCCTTGCTGTCTTGAGTTTTTTTAGGAAGGTGCTAGTTTTAGTGATTGTTAAAAAGTAATGAAATAGCATGCGAAAGGATATGGGCCACTTGCTTGTGCAATAATGGTGGGACATGAGACAGGTTCCCTGAGGTTATTTTTAAGTGACTTAATCTCGTGATTCGGTAGGCTCTGTTGGTACAAAAAAGAAGGAATTTGGGAAATTCCCATCTAGATAGTTTCCCCCGGGATGGGCGTTTTGGGACGTTGGATTTTACTGGCAAGATTAAGATCCTATGGTTGAGAAGAAGTAGTTTATCTTGTTAGCTGTGTCAGTGGATGCAATAGTGTTTCATTAGGTTTGTTAGGACAATATTCTTGTTTTTTTTAGTTTGTGGGTGTCCAGAATCTGAGAGAGTGTTTTCCAGGTCTTTTTTATATCTCCCCTTGTGTCGGAATTGCTGGAGTAGTACAGTTGTTTGGCTTTCTTTATTACTTTGTTTTAAAAACTGATGAATAGTGTTTAAGAAAATCTTTGTGTATTAAGCCCTGTCTATATTGCTTTTCATATTGGTGTTTCTTATCAATGGATTTCAGAATGATGTGGTTAACCATGGGCAACCAAGCCGTTTATTCGTGATCTGTTTCGTATTTATAGGACAATGTTTTGTATAGTCAAGTAATTTGTTAAGAAAATGTTCCCGTCCAATCGTCATTACATTGCCTTGGAGAATTCAGTAGGCCAGTCAACAGTCTCAAGGTCTGCTGTGAATTCCTAAATTTAGACCTCGTCATGGAGTCTAAATGAAACTTTGTTGTATTTCGAGTGGTGGTTTACTAATGTTTGTTAAGAGGAAGGTAGGGTAGTGGTCTGTAGTGCTGTCTGTGATTATCCTGATTTATGGGGGCTAGTATATTGGTCCATATGTGGTTATTATGATTGCACTTGTCTCAGTGAGCCTGGTTGGTTTAATTATTGTTGGTATGAGAAGTGTGTTGTTCATATTGTTGATGAAATCAGTTGCAGGTGATCATCTAGTAGGCCAGGGTTGATATTGAAGTCTCCAGCTAAGAGAAGGTGGTGCTTGTTCATTTGTCTGTTTGTTATTAGTGCCTTTAATTTCTCACTGAAGTTTTTGGGGTGTTTGTGTGGGGTATCCGATAAATGGCACCGATTGTTATAGGCGTCTTAAGGTTTTTTACAGTAAAATTAGCAAAAATGTATTCCCCATTTTCATCATTAAAGCAAGTGGTGCTAATACAAGATAGTTGGTTAGAGTAATAGATTGCAATACCACCCCCAACTTGGTATGGTCTGCAGTTGTGGATTGCTGTGTATCCTGGTAGTGGATATTTATTTATTTTATTTATTTATTTAAAATTTGAGCACACATACAGAGGTACAAAAAATACAGATAAGAGCAGCATGCCAAAGCCACTTATACTATGCATAGCATTACGGGCTGGCTTAAAATTAACTTAAGATTAACTAAGCAATGATGATATCAGTGATAAAACTTTAATGTAAACAGATTACTATAAAGCACAAGTGAGTATTACAAAGACAGGTCATATGGTTGTATGCATTGTTTTACATTCAGTAGAATGGAGTATTCTGTTAGGTAGTGAAATTTTAAAAAAAAAATAAAGTTAGATTGGGTTTTAGGTTTAAAAATTTATGTGATATAATTGTGAGAAACATTTAAGATATACAATTTAAAGGTTCAGTTATTTAGTATTATTTTGGGTTTTTGGGTGAGTAAGTTTATCTTTGAGAAAGACTTGAATTTATAAACAGGTAGTGTTTCTTTTATATTACAGGTAATGAATTCCCGATTTTAGGGCCTTTTATGTGCATTGAGTTTTGCATAGTGTGAGATGGACACGAGGAACATCAAAGAGTGATCTGTGCCTTGTGTTATGGTTTATGTGTTCTGTTGAGGTTGGCAAGGAGATGTTTGAGGGGGGGTTAATATCAGAGTTAAGTGTTCTATGTATGTAATAGGTGCAGTAATAAGTATGGATGTTTTGTATGGTGAGTAGGTTTTGTGTATTGAATATTGGTGGAGTGTGCTGCCTAGTGAGAATTTGTTACATTCTAACTGCGCCTATTGTTGGGTAATTAGTGGTTGGGGTTTTTTTTTGGGCCCCCCAAAAAAAATAGAAAGGGGGTTTTGGGGAAAGGGGGGGAAGGGTAGGGAAAAAAAAATTTCCTATTTCCCCAAATTTAAAAATTTTTAAAATTTTTTTTTTTTATGGGTTTATTTTTAAAATTTAAAAATTTTTTTTCCCCCTGTTGCTTTTTGGGTAGGGGCCCTTTTTCATTTGTAGAGGGGAAACTTTCTGTTACCAAAATTTTAAAAATTTTGTCAAGTTTAGTGTAATTTTGGTTTTGGTTCCCATGTATTTTTGAAAATTTTTTTTAAAAAGGCACGGAAACCCCCCCCCCCCCAAAATTACCCATCCCCCCAAAATTTTTCAACCCCCAAACAAAAAAAAAAAACCCCCCCCCCCCCCCCCCCCCCCCCCCCCCCCCACCCAAAAAACCCCCCCCCAAAACCCCCCCCTATTTTTTTTTTAAATTGCGAAGAAATTTGGTGGTATTATGTAAGGAAAAGAAAAGGGGCCCAAGGAACTTCCTGTGGGACCCAACTGTAATTGGTTTGTGCAGAAGAGTTTGCCCCATTTGCATACACATATTGGCTTCTGTTGCGGGGTTGATTGGGTAGTTGAGGGAGTCCCTCTTAACCATAGGGGACAATTTTACGGGAGCAACAGGGTCAACTGTATCAAAGTTTACGTAAGTCAATAAAAGCCCCCGGGGGACTTTTTTTTTCTCTATGCATTGTTAATGTTCTAGCATGTGTAAAATAGCATCATTAGTTTTTTTTTTTGGCTAAACCCAAAATTTGGCAGGGGTTGAGTATTTTTTGGGAGATAATAGGGTAATTCGTTATAAAATTAAATTTTTCAAAGATTTTGAAGGGGGGGGGGTAAGTTGGTTTTGGCCCCTTAGTTATTCAACTCTTTTGGTCTCCTCCTTTGTGGATCGGGGTGCCCTTTTTGTTTTTTGGTTTACTGTGGGGAAGGTGGGGATTCAATGGATTTTTTAAAGATTTTGAAAAGATTGGTGATAGCATTTGTACCTTTTTTGATAAAAAGGGGGGTAAGGTTTTTAAATCCCCTGCCTTGTTTTTTAGTGGTTTTGATAATAAGGGAGCTTGTATGGGTTAGTCGGAGCTAGGACAGTGTTTGGGTATTTGCCGGTGAGGTAGTCATTTGGGGGGGTTATCTGAGCTTGGGATTTTTTTGGCAAGGTTTTTCCTATAGGGGGAGAAGAAGCCTTTGAGTCTATTTGCGTTTCTTTTGGGTGGGGTTGGGGTTCATCTGATTTTGCTAATTTATTTCGCATTTCGTGATAATTTTTTTTGTTCCTAAATTTCATAGGGTTTTCCCAATCTTTTTTATTCCCTGTAAGTTGGATAATTTTCTATAAAACTTTTTTTTTCCCCCTTTTACAGGCTGGTTAGGATTGACGAGTAACGTTTTGTTTGGTCTCTGGTTATGTGACCCATTCTGTATGTTTTTCATATTGGTTTTTTGTATTTATGGATTTGAAATGCTGGGTGTTAACCAGGGACTGTTCAGTCTCTTAGTGTCATTTTTAGTTTTTTTAGGGCATGCTTGTTATGGGTTTCCTGGAGTTTACCGGGAGGATTTTCGGGGGTCAACGCCCCGGGGCCCCCGGTCTGTCCCCAGGCCCTGGGTCTTTTTAGAAAATTTTAATCTTTCGTCAATTCTGTATAGATTTCAGCCAGTGTGCCAGTCAATGTTTGTCTGCTGTTGTAAGTTTTTAATGGCTCCCTCTTTGTGAAGTCAAAAGGTGATTTAGTATGCCTTGGGGAATTTCCAAAGATTTTTTATGAAAAGTAGGGTATGGTCTGTGGTATTATTTTAAATTTATGCCTGTTTTTAAAAGGGATTTTTTGGGGTGGCCCAATGTGGTCAAGTAGAGAAACACTAGTTCTGTAACTTTGTAGGTTTTTTTTACTGTGGAGCAACATACAGTTACTCATTGTGTTTTGATTCAGTAACGTGGGGGGGTCCTGGTCTTGCAGGAGATTTATATTAAAGCACCTGAGAGAGTAAGTGATCTTTGTTAAAACGTGCACAGTTATCATATTTCCCTGGTTTTGACAAAATTGGTAATGTTTGATGTGGAACTCAAAAATGTTTATCAATGTGGAGGTTTTTGTGGGATTTGGATTTAAAATTTGGCTATTAAAAATTTCCCCATTTCACCCCTTGTCAATTTTAGGAACTTTAGTTGGTCTGGTATTTAAATGGCTGTGCCACCCCTTGTTGGTCGGGCCCTACGTTGTGTAGGGCTGTGTAACCCGGGAAATGGCATGAATCTTACTATCGGCTTTACCCGGGTTTAGTTAGTGAAATGATGGACATATTGGCAGAAGGGAAATTTTGTAATGCTATGGGTCTCGTAATGCTTCTTAAAGATTGATTTTGTAGAAAAGATAGTTTGTTGTTGTTGGACTGAGAAGTCCCTTTGATTGTCTGCAGTGTAGAAATTACAGAAACTGTTTGATTCTTTTAAGTCTTAAAAAAGGGGTTTGGGTTCAGGATCAAGCTTGAAAAATTTAGTTTGTGGAAATCTATAGTTAAAATTAAGTAAAAAAAAAGTAATAGTCTTAAAGCAAAAAAATAGCACCTAAATTTATTTCAAATGTAAATAAGAGTAAAAAAAAGGGGATAATACAAAAAAAAGTGATGAAAAAAATAATGGAGCTTGGGAAGTGATGTGGGTAGTACTAAAAAGGGTAATTCTTTAAAGTTAAAATTTAAAAAGTATAAAAAAAATAATAAAAAGGGACTAATATAAGTTGTGGTGACCAAAAAGTGGAAATCAAATAAAGATTTTGAATAAAATGGCAAAATTTTGTGAATTATTTACTTTAGCCCCTAAAAATACACCTTGATTATTTTAACAATTGTGAATTATAAATGGGGGTATTATAAAAGCTAAAAAAAGGAAAAAATATAAGGGACTAAAATTAAGTAAAGGTAAACAAAGTTAAAAGGACAGGTGGTCACTATAAAAATATTGGTTTAGGGGTAAATTGTTTTTTAATTTAAAAAATTGAGCGTTTTTTGCACAATAAAAGTAAAAAAAAATGAGGTAGTTGGGATAGTAGAAAAGATATTTTGGTACTTGCAAAAAAGTAAATTTGGGAAAATACACAATTGATCACAATGAAAATGACTAAAAAAACAATTTGTATAAACAAAATTTTAATGGACAGGGAAGAATAAGATATTTTTAATTTGGAGTAAGAAGCTTGTAAATTTTAAAAATTTTGAGCAATTAATAGCGTAAGAAAGAAGTATAGGTATTGGAGGTATTTTATTAGCTGTGATGAAAAATAATAAAAAAAATAAAGTCAAAATAAAGTAAACGTACACTATATGACCACACGTTATATTATTAAGGGCCTTATCTAATTGTTAAAAAAATGTCAGCTTTTTAAGAGGAAGGGAAAACGTGTTCGTTTGAGATGGTATATTGTTGCCCGTTGAGTTTTCCTTTCTAGTATTTTCCCCTCTCGGTGAAAAATGATGTATTTTTTTTCCGTTTTAAGTTTTTCAGCCCGAACAGAAGGTTTTTTTACGTTTTTTTTTTTAGACACTCATTTATGTACACTCCCTTTTTCATTGTAATTGTGATTTAATTAGGTCCTTTTTTTTATCGTTTAATGAAAGTCGGTCATTATACTGTGTTTACTTCCGGTTTTTCCTACAAAGTGTTTCTTTGATTTATTGTTTTGCACGATGATTGTACGTGGTTCTGATTTTCCCGATAGCAGTTTCTTTGCACTGTGCTTGGTTATGACTGGAATGTGTGGAGTTTATTATAACTGATCGACAATTATCTTGTTCTTTTTTGTCTTGGAAATCAAGGTATTCATTTATCGGGTTTCATGTTTTGTTCCCGTCCTTTTATTGCTTCTTCAACCTTCATATTTTTTTGTTATTTTCTTTTGACTGGGATAGCTGTTTTAGAGTATTTTCGTGTCAACATTCCCGGGGGTTAATCTTCTCTTTAAAAGGGTTTTTGGGTCTTATTCCGAGGTTGGTTATCTTGGATTTTCGTCGCCGAGTGTTTTTTTTTTGATATCTTTGATTTCATTTTCAGAGCAACGTGTAGTCCTTTATTTGGCGGGAAAAATCATCCTGATTATCAGGGGGAATCCTTTGAAGGGAGGGAGTTGGGGGGGATCAGCCATGTTTGTTGTTGTTGTTGTTTTCCTTGGGGGGGGCGGGGGTAGGGGGCTTGTGATACACTGGCGTCTGCGGGGAGACAAGTTGGGTTTTAGGGGCCTTTCGTTTATTCTTTTATTACTGGTGTTTTTTCTTCTGCGATATCCTTTTATAGTTCACTGAAGTAGAACTGGTAGCAATGGAGGGAAGGTTGTTTTTTTCGGGCTTGGGTTAATGTTGTCTGGCAGGAGGCAGTGTTTGGGGGTTTGAGGGCTGCTTTTTAGATCTTCTAATTTTGTCAAGATTTGGGTTACATTCTTTATTCTTGGGGGCATGTTTTGGTCTACGTGGTTCAGTTTGACTTTTTATTTGGCCCTCACAGTTTTGTTGAAAACGAGTTTTTTTGGAAAGAAGAGTGGTAGGTACCGTTCTGCCCCTGCCGCTTGCCCGTTAAGCCAGGTTTTAAGATATCAGAAAGGGGGTCTTTTGCGACCAAAGGGGTGCCAGGAGGTTATCATAGTGTTTGCTAAGGCCTGTGTGTAGTTTTAAAAAATGATAAATTTTAGCACGTTTAGGATTGCTGGCTTGTGATGCTGTGTAAAAAAGCGTTACTTTCCGTAGGTTTTGATGGGGGTTAATTAGGAGGTTTAATCAAGGTCGATGTGATCATTCATCTTTAGGGGTTTTAAAAAATTTGGGTTTTTTAATCCCGATTGTGCGGTGATTCTAAAATGATACTTTAGTAGTGAGAAGTTTGGACAATATATAGCTAAAACATTTGGTCATATGAGTATAGTCCAATAAAAATAATGAAGTTGTATGTCTATGTGTTATGTGAAAAGATAAAGTCAATAAGTAAAACTAAAAAAAAAAAAAAATACAAATTAAAAAAAAGCCCAACTTCACTTGTAAGCACTAAGGCTAAAATAATTTGGTATTGTCTTGTATTTGGCCAGAAAGAGCTAAAGTACAACTAGGTTTAAACTAATTATATAAAAAATGCTAGGTTAAAATGGCACAAGACTCTCACTTGTAATTGCACTAAGGTCTAATATAAGTTGTTAACAAGAACTAGAGTATAACTAAATTTAATTTGACAAGACAAAATACACAAGTTGAGGTAGCAAAAGAAAATAAAAATAATAATAAAAAAAATGGCAATGACTTGGTTATATGATAGTAAGATGGTAGACAGGATAATATAAAAGTCGGAGTTGAATATACAAGCTTAAAAATTGGCAACAAAAGGTTAAGAAAAGTAAAATAAAGTTGGGTGATAAAGTCTACAATAGAATAGGACAATTATAAAAAAGTATATAATAAAACTGGGTAATAAACTTTACAAATAAAAAGTTTAAAATAGATTGGGCAATAAGGTATTGGTAAAATTGGGCAAGTATAAGACTGGGTAATTAATTCGAGACTAGAATAGTGCAATAATAAGATGAAAAGTTTACAATAAAGTTGGGCACTAAAGTATAAAATAAAAATGGGCAATAATAAAAAGTTTACAATAAGGTTGGGCTATAATAGAGGTTTTAAAATAAAATTGGGCGTTAGAATATTTTTTAAAGTGAGGTAGAATACTGAGGACAAGCTATGGTTAGTTTCAATTAAAATAAGATAGAACAATGAAGTGGTAAGATGTAAAAAAGGAGAGAGATTCTGTAGATATTAAACACAATTAAGACTATGAGGTAGAATGGTCACTGAATACAACAGTGACATTCAAAAGTAGTTGGGGTATTAGAAATTTGGGGGTGAACAAAATTTATGGCAGTATAACACTAATGGTGGACAGTGGGCATAGCGTAATTTTCTTAGCCGATAAAGGAGGTTTTGTCTTGTTCTGGTAAGGCATCATTGACGTAAACATCAGTTTTCATAGAAACGGATGTTTTTAGTAGGTTGTTTCTTTGTAGGCTAGTTTGGAATTTTAACAGCACTGTTTTTTGCCCGCTTGGTAGCCCATCAGTTTGCAATCTTTTAGGTCATCACTACGTATGGTAAGGCGAAGGTGGTCCTTGATAAGTTGTAGGGTGGTGTCCATGCAGGTCTCTTGGGTGACTGTGGGTGGGAGATGTTTGTTGTTAACTACAACAGCGTCAGATAGCTGCTGTTGGTCATTATGGTCTTGGAAGTTGGTTATGACATTGGCAAGTTGTTGGTCCACTCTTGATCTTTCCTCTATAATGTTGGTAGTAAGGAGGGTGACTTGGTCTTTTAGAATATTGATGGTGTCTACGGACTGGGTATGGGTGTTCTTTTGTTGTTCCAGAGTGTCTAGTTTATGTTCTAGAGAGGTGATCTTGCTGAGGTACTGTGCATTGGAAGCTTTTAGTCCCTGCATTTCCTGGGTTAGTTTGGCGATTGTGTGGTTCTGAATCGTTAGGAGTTTAGCTATTTTGGGGTCGGTAATCTTCTTAACATCAAATCCAAGGAAGGAGTTATCTTGGACTGTGGTGGCGGCCATGTTTGTTTTTTGTCTGTCGTGTGTTTTGGTGGTGCCGGAGGGTGATGAGGGTTGTGTCCTGGCTGGCAGTTCGAGAAGTTTTCCCCGTGATATTACTGGTCTTACCTTTAATGTTAGGGATCCTTAGCTGGTTAAATGGATCTTCTTTTAATGCTCTGACCCTTGGGCCATTGATGCGGCTTCGGATGAATAGGTAAGCGATGGGTGATGAGTGAATGTTGTGGTATAATCACTTCAGTGGCCCGCGGGGCAGGAGGTGGTAATACGAGTCCTATTAGTTTGGGAATTTGTGTACTTTTGGGTGATTCTGCAGTTGTTTTATATCATTCTGGGTATCCACACGTGTTAGTGTTATGTGGGTCTTGATTAGGCCTCACAGGTCTGCTGGGAACCTCAGGTAGAAGTAAAAATAGAGGACAAGGTTTCTGTTGCCGCTTGCCGCTGCCGCTGCCTACTAGGAATAAAGGATTTTATCCTAAACTTTCTCATGAAGAAAGTTGATCTAAGACATCAAGACCAGGCACTTCCATCTTTTTCTTCGCTGTTTCCTACTCTTTGTCTTCTTGTGATAATTCTGTAGTTAACACGTGGCAAGGTGGATTCTGCATGTTGCTCAAGCTTATCAAAACCCTCTCAAATTTTGCTTAAAAATCCTGAAGTGACAAGTACTCAGTAACAGTTCTGGTTTCTGAATGGTTTTGCTGACCTTGTAAAAATGACTAAGGACAAGGGTCCAAATTATTATTATTATAATCAAAAAGAAGCGCTAACCCACAAGGACTATACAGCCTCAAAGGGTCCAAAAATGCTGCATAAACACAAATTCAGGTTTAAAAGCCTTGTTCAACCTTCTCATTAACATCAGAGTTCAAATTCCTGATGCCTCAGGGGTAGCACTGAACTTTCCAAAATCCCTTCTGTGGCTTTTCATGGGCCCCCCACATAAAGTCTGACAAATATTTAGGCACTTTTGACTGAGGTTGCAAAAAGGATTTTAGAACTGTCCATTTCTTTCTGGAGGATAAAGAGAAGATAAAAATTTATTTGTTAATTTTCAAAATTGTTCACTGCACCAAGGCTGCAATCAACAACCGAACGGCGCACCAAATTTAAAGAATGAGCAGCACATGGAATAATTCTTTCAATTTTTTTTTTTAAGATTTTGCTACATACCGTTGTACCTACAAGCCATGTCTGCAGCATTGTATTTATACTGCCCTCGGATTTTCTAAAGACAGTTTCAAGTACAGTAGTGAGATACTTCAACACTAAATCATTCATGCTTCTCCTGAGTGGTGTTTTTGCTCAAGGAAAGTTAAAAAAATCTCTCACTTGGTAAATGTCCCCAGGTGATACATATTGATAATTAAAGTCAACTGATCAGTATGTGAAATGTCAGGGATGGAATTTTCTGGCAACCTGAAAATTCGGCCTTTTTGACCTCGGGCAGAATTACGTTAAATTTTTTTTGCCCTGAGTTGAATTAGTTCCTCATACACAGTTTTTGACATATAAGAGGAATTTCCTGATCCGGAATTTCCATTCTGGACGCAGTGCTCCACAACACTATTTTGTTGCCTGCTCTCTTCAGAACCCGACCAGCAGTTGAATATGCTAGGCTAAAATTTTTTAGGTGATCTGTCTGATATCAAATCAGTTGTTTTTGAGAGCTACAGCACTTGCATGCATCCTAGGTGTAACATCAGTCATAAATTTCAGCAGTAATTAGCCTTGAAAGGGAGAACTTAGTGAAGCCACATTCGCTCACAGAGTACATTTGCAGGAATAACCTTACAGAACAACAGCTGTTGTAACATTGATGAGAGACGCAGGAAAACAACACTGATGGATGGTTCCCAAACGTCGGAAGCAAACTTTTTCCGGAAAGGGAAGAACACGAACTATATAATTACGCAAGGACTAAAACATATTATGAGTAAATTACAAATGACTCCTGTCCCAATTAATTTGCACCATTACTATATATACCATCAGTAAACGTCTTAAACACGCAGATGGCATAACCAGCCACTTACAAATCACTATAACCAGTAGCAACACTAACAATGTAAGCATTCTTTCTGCATAAGAAAGCAACGCAAATGCAGTGGAGAGGACACAATGGTTCACAGACGGACTTTCATATTACAAACACAGGCGGTAGTTTTAAATGCCTATAGAACCTGGTCTTAAACCAAGTCAGCAAAACAAAGCAAAACACGGACAAGGCACATACAGCATAAGAACATAAGAAAAAAGGAACATTGCAGCAACTCTTTTACCAAACCAGTGCTTTCCTATATCCTTCCTGAATCAGAATTTTTCCAATTTAAAACTACTGCTGCGATTCCTGTCTATGTTAGATATTTTAGCGTGCTATTTATATCCCCTTTATTAATTCCTGTTTTCCATTTATACATCTCAATCATATCCCCCCTAATTCTACACCTTTCTGGAGAGTGCAGATTCAAGACCCTCAGTCTATTCCCATAGGGAAGATTTCTGATACATGGGATCAACTTTGTCATCCTCCTTTGTACGTTTTCCAGTGCATTTATATCCATTCAGAACTGTGCAGCATAATCTAAATGAGGCCTAAGCAAAGATATATAGAGCTGAAGAACAACCTGAGGACTTCCATTATTTTTACTTCTTGCTATGAAGCCAAGGATTCTGTTAGCTTTATTTCGAACACTTATGAACTGTTGTCTTGGTTTTAGATTATTGTTAACCAGAACTCCTAAATCCTTTTTGCAATCCATAATATTAAGATCTACATTATTTAGTTTATATGTGGCATGGATATTTACCTGTCCAACATTTAGAACTTTGCATTTGTCTATATTAAACTGCATCTGCCACTTCTCTGACCACTGCATCAGTCTATTTAAATCATCCTGGAGTGCACTAATGTCCTCATTAGAATGAATTTGACGGCCTATTTTGGTGTCATCAGCAAATTTGCTTATGTTTCTATTTATTCCCTCATCTATATCATTTATGTAGATTGCGAACAACAAGGGGCCCAACGCTGACCCCTGTTGAACACCGCTTGTGTCATGCAAAGCAGGTGAAATCGCAGATCTAGAGAGTGTACAGAGATCCTTTACTGCACGTATAAGTTCTGTCAAGCACCTTAACTACTGGGAACGCTTGGAAGCACTTGACTTGTACTCGTTGGAACGCAGGAGGGAGAGATATATCATAATCTACACTTGGAAAATCTTGGAAGGAATGGTCCCAAATCTGCACACAGAAATCACTCCCTACGAAAGTAAAAGACTGGGCAGGCGATGCAAAATGCCGCCAATAAAAAGTAGGGGCGCCATTGGTAACTAAGAGAAAACACCATAAGTGTCCGGGACCCAAAACTGTTCAACAGCCTCCCATCAAGCATTAGGGGAATTGCCAATAAACCCCTGGCAGCCTTCAAGAGAGAGCTGGACAGATACCTAAAGTCGGTGCCGGATCAGCCGGGCTGTGGCTCGTACGTCGGACTGCGTGCGGCCAGCAGTAACAGCCTAGTTGATCAGGCCCTGATCCATCGGGAGGCCTGGTCGTGGACCGGGCCGCGGGGGCGTTGATCCCCGGAATAACCTCCAGGTAACCTCCAGGTATGCCCCCATTCTGATTTCTCCCTATTTATGCAAACTCTCTGCTGCCTATTTGTCAACCATGCCTCTACCCAGGAAAACATTTTCCTTATATTCCCTATTACCTCAATAGTCTCTGATGTGGGATCCTGTCAAAAGCCTTACTGAAGTCCATATATACAATAACATATTCATTACCATGATCTACCTCCTCAAATACCTTAGTGAAGAACAACAGTGAAGAACAACATAATGAGGGCAAATTCCTAGGCCTATACCTCGACAACAACCTGAATTTCAGCACCCATATCCAACACATAACCAAAAAAGTATCCAAAACGGTTGGGATCTTCTCCAAGATACGATACTATGTGCCGCAAAATGCCCTTCTCACACTATACAACTCACTTATTTATCCATACCTCACCTATGCTATTTGTGCTTGGGGATCAACTGCAGCAACACACCTAAAGCCAATAATAACCCAACAAAAAGCTGCAGTAAGAATAATCACTAAATCCCATCACTGGCAACACCCCCCCCCCCTCCATTCTTCACAGATCTAAACTTACTCCCTGTTCAGTAATCCCCACTTACTACTGTGCAATCTACATCTACAGGACCTTAAACTCCAATATCAACCTTGACCTAAAGCGCTTTCTTGATAGTTTTTGACGAACCACAGGCATAACACCAGACACAAACATCTCTATGACATTCCCCTTGTCCGACTAAACCTTTACCAAAAATTCAAAGTATGTCAAAGGCCCCAAATCTAGAACACCCTACCCGAAAACTCTAGAACTGCAGACACATTCAACACATTCAAACAACCATTAAAAAAAAATCTTATCTCCCTGATACACCCCGTCAACTAATTACACGAATACCACCTGGTGGTTCACACTTACACTCACTCACCCATTTGACCATAAACAGAAATATCAATCTCAATCTTAAAATAATGAATCCTAACTAATGATAAGTTGGCCTGTGATACTCCAATACTGAAACTATGTATTGTGCCAAAACAAAAGCATTCACATTGCTAAACTCACAAACTAGTATTTAGTCACTTAGCCATAATACCAACTTACCTCATAATTTGTAATATTTTAAATTTAAGAATTAATCTAAGTCTGCCCGAAATGCCTAGCCATGCTAGGTGTTCTAATAGCACCCTCTCTAATTAGTATTTTACTACATGTAAACCTCACAATAACCAAATTCTGTAAACTCAGCATTGTAATCCTTATAGAGAATAAACTTTGAATTTGAATTTGAATTAAATTTGAATTTGATACGCCTATATATACCTCTCTTTTGACCAATGAGATGTTTTAATCTATTGTCTATTCATTTGGAATCATTTTTGTTAGATCTAATTTCCTACTCAGGGTAAAAGTCGTCTGGGCAGCCAGCACTATGCTCTGAAATACGTCATACTGGCAACCAACTCTACCTACCTGACACATAGTATGGTCCTCCCAGTTTAGCCCACCCAGGTAATTTCTCATATCCATGAAGTCGGGCAAGCGAAAATCTTGGACAATGACTTGATTGCAGTTATCTGGATAATTCAATGATATATTGAAACCAAGTGATTTGTGATCACTTTTTCCTAGCTCATCACCAACCTCAAGATTATTAACTAGTGATTTTTTGTTACCAAAAATCAAGTAAAACAGTGTTTCCTGTAGTTGGTTCTGTCACAAACTGTTTTAAAAAGCAGTCGTGAGCCGTATAAAGAAAGTCACTAGATTTAAGATTTCCTGTCACATTGTTCCAATCAATTTGTCTATAGTTAAAATCTCCCATTAACACAACATATCTAGACTCCTTATGAATTTCGTCCCATAGCAGCTTACTGCACTCCCTGTCAAGGTTTGGAGGCCTATAAATCACATCCAAAATTAATTTTTCACGACCTTCCAGAAACTGTAGCCAAACAGATTCTGTGTTCGATGTTTCTAATCTTACATCTTGTCTAACACAACAGTTTAAATTATCTCTGATATACATAGTCACTTCCAGTTGAACCTATCAGTGTGGAATAGTTTATAACCCTGTATGATGCATTCAGAAGTCATTTCTCTATCTTTCAAGTTGAACCAGGTCTCTGTTACAGCAATAATATATATATTATCTGCACTTGCAAGCAATCATAGCTCATGTATCTTATTTCTTAGACTCCTACTGTTTCGATAGTAAACCTTAAGGGAGCTAGACTCTCATTGCCCTCTACTATCTCTCTGTGTTTTTTGTTGAGCAATTGCTTTGCCTTTACTAGCATCTTTGTTATGAACATTGTCTTTTAAACATATCCCTGGGGTATCCTGGTAATGGCTGATGTTTTTAACCCTAATACTGCAAGTTGATTGTTTCCCACAAACACCGATACCTCCAAAATCTATCAGTGTAAATTTCTAGCCAAGTCATCAATGACTCCTTCAATTGAATTGAGGGAGTTGCAAGTTCCTTGTAGTACATGTCTAGCCATCAATTTATACCAGTTGCCCTACACATCCATTCATTGCCCATTTCCCTTCTAGGCAAGATGCAACATATGATTGGGATCCCTCCCTTAGACCTGACAACTTATATGGCTGACCTGTACTCATCCAGCAGCTCGTGTCTCCTACCCTTCCTAATGTCATTTCCACAAGCACAAAGGTAGATAATGGGCTTGTTCCTATTACCTGACATAATATTATCCAACTTGCTGACTATGTTACCAACACCAGTTCCTGGGAGGCACACCCTCTGACCTTCCTATCTCTGTTATAGAAAGCACGGTCTATATATCTTACCTGAGAATCTCCTGCAATTAGAATATTCTTACCTTGATTTTTTTTTTATATTTTATTGAAAAACGCAATACATAGTTATACATGTAGACAATGTAAGCAATGAAACGTATCCATTATACATAACAAAAGAAAACTCCACATTCCCTACCGTAGCACTAAACTTATACATAAGAACTAAACTAAAGACAGCCCACAGCTTCATATACAGGTGGGTTTAGTACATCCAAAATTGCAGCCATAAACACAATATGCAATATAACCCAAAGAATGTCACAGGTATTGACATTTTACATAAAACTGTATGTACGAAGACATTCTCAATTACCCAAAAAATTCTTTACACACTTACTATTGTTGTATATTAAACTTCATATCAAATACATAATACGTAACACCTCAATAATTACGAAAAAATAAAGGTTAGAAAATAACAATCTCCACACCTCACCACAGAAAAACTAAACACAGTATAATATAACAAATGATTCGCCCCAAACCTCACTTCCATACACTAACATTCATCCACCTCATTTTCCATACACTACTTTTCATCCCACCTCCATTTCATACACTACATTCTCCCACCTCACTTCCATACACTAACATTCATCCCACCTCACTTCCATACACTACATTCGTCCCACCTCACTTCAATACACTACATCGTCCCACCTCACTTCCATACACTACATTCGTCCCACCTCACTTCCATACACTAATTCAAATCCCACCTCATTTTCCATACACTACATTCGTCCCACCTCACTTCCATACACTACATTCGTCCCACCTCACTTCCATACACTACATTCGTCCCCCCTCACTTCCATACACTACATTCGTCCCACCTCACTTCCATACATACATTCGTCCCACCTCACTTTCCCCATACACTACATTCATCCCACCTCACTTCCAACACTACATTCATCCCCCCTAAATTCCATAACATTTACATTCATCCCACCTCACTTCCTACACTACATTCATCCACCTCACTTCCATACACTACATTCGTCCCACCTCACTTCCATACACTACATTGTCCCACCTATTCCATACACTACATCGTCCCCCTCACTTCCATCCCACTACATTCATCCCCCCTCACTTCCATACACTCATCGTCCCACCTCACTTCCATACACTACATTCGTCCCACCTCACTTCCATACACTACATTCGTCCCACCTCACTTCCATACACTACTTTCGTCCCCTCACTTCCATACACTACATTCGTCCCACCTCACTTCCATACACTACATTCATCCCACCTCACTTCCATACATTACATTAAATCACCACAAGCGAACTTACACAATCACGTATAGTTAGAAATATTTTTCAAATATAATTTCCAGTGTTGAGTAACAAACTTCTTCGTCCATATAATGAAATATACATAGTCAGTACTATTAAACTTTAAAACTGAAACGAGACTATATTCTTATTCTACAGACCGCAGCATTTTTTTTGCCTCACCATCCTAACCCTACTTAACACATTGTACATCAACACATCCTTATATACCCAACCTCGTCAATAATTTTCCCTTGAACTTCACCGAATCCCAATAAACACCCATACGAGTACATGAAATTCTCTCTTACATACTGCTTATACACTTGATGTATGATAAAAATCACACACATTGTATTATCTCATTATTAGCAGTACATTTGGTACACAGACATATTTATCACGCCCGCATGTCCTTTGCTTTAATACAACCACCATTTCCTGATAATACATTACAACATATTCCAAATTTAACTTATCCATAACATACATCAGTATACCATTCTGATTTATAAACCGTATACTTTTCACATGCACACAAATATTGCTCATTCCCATGTCCATAAAAATCTTAACAACTTTCCCTTACAAACCACCACAACTTACTTAAACACTCCACAATTTACGCTCCCTTTTCACACCTTTATCACGGAACTCCTCTTTACATTCCCAAATTCCCTGAGCGAGCCAGTGCAACCCCTTAAAATCCAAACACATCCCCCCCCCCCCTTTTTTTTTTTTTTTTTTTTTTTTTTTTTTTTTTTTTTTTCCTCACTCCACCAAAAAACCCTCTGACATTCATACTTCGATATCCTTCAGGAAAAACCCTTCCCCATCTACTTCCATATATCCCCTATTGCGACTAAGTGTTTTGTACATTGTTGCAGCCAAATACCTTCTTTCGCCACCATCAATCCCCATTACCCCTCATGGCCCATGATACGAAAACAAAATCCTTTTATGATGTACACCAAAGCACGCTGAACAGACTCTTCCACCCCTCCCACATCTAAACTCAATCCCCTTAATCCCGATATCCTCCCCCACCCCACCCTCCTCAAAATCCCACCCATCCACTCCCATATACACTCCAAATTTTTACAAAATATACTACATGAAAAGCTGTCTCCCTATCCCCACACCCCCTACTACGTCCTCCCCCCATCAACCCTCTCTCCCGAAGCACCACACCAGACGGCAATATTCCATAAAGGGAAACGAAACTTACCTCTCCACTCTTGGTCTGATGCGCACCAACTGCAACCTTACCCAAATGTCTCCCTATGCATACATTGGGTTATGCCCTCAACATTTGCAATCACCTCACCCCTACAGCACGCCCAGAACACTACCCGTATCCTAGACGGATCTCTAACATACAATAAAAGCTCGCAGCACATCCTCACACTCTCTCATCTCTGATCCTACCCACCACCTTCGTGCCCCCTCAATAAATGCTTGCACACCCTTCCCCACACGACCTTCCACTCGGAAAAAAAACCCCCTCTTCAAATATATACACTTAACCCTTAATCTTATATCTATTAAACCCAGTCCCCCTTTGTCGCCCGGGTAGCTAACAACACTTCTACCCAACCAATCACACCCAGAACCCCATATATATCGAAAAAACCTTTTTTAGCATTCTAGTTATGTCCGGTCCTGCCAAGGATATACTGCTCCCACATGCCAGACCATACTATATAAAAATCACATTCACCACTATTACAGTTGATGTATTGTCAAATGCAAGGGTCTAAAAAACTTTTTAACCTACCCACCAACCTATCCACTGCCCTCCCGAATTAAGCATCCGTGCCTCCCGGCATTCCCCATATAAATTATCCCACACACCTTTAGTCTATCCACCACAACCAACGCACAGCTGTTTCCCATCGCGCCCTCCCTACCCAATTCCCTAAGACCAACAATTTCGATTTCTCCACATTCCACTTTTAACCTGTAACACCTTCAAACCCCCCAATTACATCCTCCCCCTCATGTAAAACTTTCCTCCCTGCTCATTAGAATTGTTGTATCATCCACATACCCTATTATTCCATCCCACCATTCTCCACACCATGTACCACCCCTAAACATCGCCCCACTGCCCTATAAAAAGGGTCCTGTATACAAGCAAACAACAGTTGAGACAGAGGACAACCCTGCCTTATGCCTCTACCCATTGAAACCCACTCACCCAATTTTCCCATTCCCTGCACACGTACACCTACCCTATTATACAAAGTCTCAATCCAACGTACCATCTCTTCCCCAAAACCCTGCCTCCGTAAGATGTGCCACAGTGCCTTTCGTTCTACGCAATCATACGCAGCCTGCCAATCCAATGCTAAGACACCTCCCCCCCTTTCATTCTCCCCCTCCATACTTTCCACAAAATCTTTTATTATTCCATGCCCCTCATACATCGTCCTTCCAGGACCCCTTTACTGACCTCTCGCAAAAAACTCTATCTATCACACACTTCAGCCTGTTCCCCAAGATTTTTGCGAATATCTTATAATCAGCACATAACAATGACAACGCCCTGTAGTTTTGCACTGTAGTAGGGCCTTCCCCTTTTGGAATCAATACTACTACTGCAGTACGCTGCAACCCCACCCATCCCCCCCTCACTTTTCATCACATTCATCAGGTTCACAAAAAATCCTTTCAACCACTCCAATGCTTCACAAGAATTCACAAGGTAACCCATCTATACCTGGCGCTTTAAACCCCTCGCCATATTCTCCAAAGCTCTCCATACCTCCCCTCTTCAATTCCCCTCCCAATGCCATACAAATCACTTCCACCCCAGCACACAATAACATTCTCTCCCAATCCCCTCTAAATCCTCACCGTTCAAATCCTACACTCCGCAAATATTTTCCAACCAACTATCTACAAAACCACTCATACCCTCAGTAGTTCTCAAAATCCTGACCTTCCCTATACCCAAACCCAAGTTTCGTGTACTACCAGCTTATCAATTTCCATTACCAACCTGCGTCTCCGCTGCACCCCGTAACACACAGGCCGACGGCCTGTCACCCAAATCGCCTCCTCTAACCCATCTTGCACCCTCGCCTCATCAAATCTCTCATTGTGCATATCCTTATCTGCCACTTTAATCCTTCCCAAATTTCCTCCATTGGATACACACCTGTCACAGCACCCCTCTGATAACAACCCTGCAACCCCCCTCTAAATATGTTGAAGCCCATATGTCATCCATGCCTCATTCTTTCCCCTTCGCACATAATATTGCCTGACCCCGTCTTCGCAACCCATCCCACCACCCCAATTTAAAACGCTTGCACTCTTTCCCCACCCATAAGTCCTCCCACAAAATTTAAAATCCCCTCCCTCCACCCCCTCACCCAGTAATCGTACATTTAGCTTTCCCGTACCCCAAATATCTCTTAGGCAAACCGTCCCAATTTAAATCAGCAAAACCGCCCTATGATCTGAATAAACGACATTCACCGTCGCAAACCCCCGTCACCCCCACTCCCCTTGTCACATACAACCTATCTAATCGTGCAGCATATCCCTTTCTATGAAATGTGGTGCTCTATCTCGCAATCCCCTCCATCAACTATACCTCAAACCACACCCCTCAATAGATCCCCTAAACCTGCCAAAAAACCCTGCCCTCTCGGTTCCACATCCTTCCTGCGCACCACACAGTTCCAGTAGCCACCAACTATTGTCACTGAACGGTAATGACCGCAAATAATATACCAAAACGTTATTCCCCAAATTCATTCTTTACCTTAAAATCATTCTCAGCCGGCACATACACACAAAAGACTGCCATCCGCTCACCTCTCCACCACCCATCTATTTTAAAAACACGACCCCCCCCTTCACTCCTAAGAACAACAAAAAGGGCTCGTCTCTCGGATCAGGGTTCCCACCCTCCCTTCATTCGCTCCGAATACTCACAAACACTCTGTACCCATCCACCCCAATTCCTTTCCCCGCTTGAAATTATGTTCCTGCACAAAAACAATGTCTATAGCATAACGTCTTAAAAATCCCCTTTTCCCACAGACGCTTCTTTATCGCACACAATCCATTTAAAATTCACTGTCATGCACCGGAAACCTACTTATGTGATTTCACCCTCTGCCCCTTTTCACCTTTCACTGACACGCTTTCAGTGTGTCTGCTTCGTCCACTTTTCTCTCCACTGCCCACTGGTGGCTTCCCCTGATCCAACACCGGACCAGGCGTACCTTTAGTGCTCCCACGCACCACATCAACCCACGGCTTTTTCCCCGGTCTCTGTGCCGGGGTCAAAACATCATCCGAGTCGAAATATGTCGCCGCCTCTTACGGTTGAAAACACTCTGCATCCATTTCTAACTCACTTGATGCCCCCCTGTGAATCTCAGCAGTCACCTCAATCACTTCCACCACTCCTGGCGAGTCATCTGCCATGTTCGCCAATCTTCCAAGTTGCTCATCTTCAATCTGAGCAGTACTCCTCACCATACTCAAGTGGGTCCTCAGATACCTGCTTCTCAAAGGATTTTTTCCCGCACGTTCACCAGTAGGCCTCCCTCTACCCGCACGTCACCAAACTGCACAGTTTCCCGTTCTCCAAGGCAGATGCCTCACTTCCCACTAACTGTGGACAGTGATGGGCTGGTACCCACCAGTGGCAGCTCACGCTCCACTTCCTCACTCCAGGAAGTGCCACTTCTATGTACAGGTGACTCATCGCATGACCCACCCCCTGGCTCTGGCCCCTTTCCCATCTCACTACCTAGGTCCTTTCTCCGCTGCCATCTCCCACACTGGGCCGCCATATGGTCATATGCACCACATAACCTACACGTCTTCTGCTGCCCAGCGTAGTACACCATTACCTGTGTCCTAAATGCGTCCCGTATGACGTAAGACGGGATGGCATGCCTCAACTCCATCTTGATCGTGAACGTACCCTCCGGCAAGCCGGCATACGCCCCCTCCGTCCATTTACCAGACATAGCCAGGTGTTTTACAGGTCCATTTCTGTTCAAATACATACCGCAGATCAGTCCCCGTCCGCTCAAATGGCACATTTCCGACTTTCACCCATGTGTAATGCTTAGACACGTCGATTAGGCGAAACGTATCGCTGAATTAACATCCACGCTCCTGTCCTGGTACTTGTCAACCAGCCGTTCATACACTCCAGCTGAAACTCAGCTTGACGAAAAATACGATAGGCACCATTTAGTGCCACACCATACAGTTCTTGATCCGCAACACCATAGGTGTCACGGATAATTTGCGGTAAAAGCACTTGTGCAGACTGAGGCGTTATCGCACCACGCAACAATTCAATGCACACCGTGTGCAAACGCCTTCTCACAGACTGCGCCATGTTGTGAAAATATAAGTCTCCTCCAATGGCCAGCAGAGGGCAGTAGTCACACGTCCGCACTCTGCTCAGGTCAAGCGGCGAATGATCTTACCTTGATTAGCAGGGAAGTCAGTGGTACCTTAACCTCACTACCCACTGAAGTGCACTAGTGCTGGAGAACAGAGAATCGATTTCCTACCTTCACATCTTCTCTATTAACATTCCTTATCTTCCTTCTTCCTGAACTGTGAGCCAATTGCCATTTAAAGTGGCTGCAACTCTTTAGCTCACTGCAGGTATCCTTTTCCTCACCAGCTCCCACCATCTCACACACTCTCCCAAGCCCATCTAGGGGAAGCTTCAGCCTCTGTGAGGGAAAAGTTCAATAGAGAGGGTATAGAAGGAATATATATAGTATCAGTAGTTTCACTGCCGGCTTCTAGTTAAGGTAGGGTAAGTCAATCTCTCGTTTTTCCCGCCTTTTCTCCCCCTCCCTGAAATTGATAGTTTGTCTGCCGGCTACTTGTTAAGGTAGGGTCAGTCTAGCTCCCGCTATCCCTTCCCCTCCCTCTTCTCCCCCCCCCCCGAAAGGTGACGTGTGGGGCTCTGGTTAAACAGTAAATCACTAGACTCACAGCTCCCAACTCTACTGTAAGTACATGCCTGCCTTGTATTCTAGTGGATTTATTGGTTGAAAGCTTCACTTTTGACCAATAATAACTTAGTCCTTTCAGTCTTGCTCTAGGTTGACTGTTGTAATAACACACATCTTTTGAATATTGTACACTACCATGAAGAGTGATTATTTAGCAGTGGGTAACCTGTCTATCTTTCAGCTTGGATGTCAGAGAGGGTCAACTGGCAATCAACGAGTAGAACAGGAGAAGGACTAATGTCCAGAGGCTTCTCCAGGTTGTATTGAAGTACCTGTGCACCTGTATGAAATTGCAGGACGTAACTCCACAGCATTGCAGCGGTAAAGAACCTGCTTTCCTGTCTTCGGGATAGAATACTCACTGGTATACTGTGAAGAACTAGCCAGTGGATGGTCACCAACACCTGCGACCCCCCCCCCCTTATCATCAGCAACGGCTACGGTTTCAACATCAGTGTCACCAACACCAGACACCATTGTAGATATTAGTGTTGAGTTCAAATGTTATTTTATTCATTTCATTTTTCTTTCAAATAGGATATACCTTTCATGTTTTGTTGTTTTTATGTTTGATTTAATAAATAGTGTTTATTTTGTGAATTTTTTCTTTTTCTACTTAATTTTCTGAGGAGGACCAGCCCGAGTAATATGTTGAAGTTGTTACAGGGTGAGTAAAACCTTTACAGCCTCCCATTTTCCCCCGAAGAAGTAGAACTCCTTTTTCAACACTTTAACCTGAGTT
>NC_069439.1:0-35759 GCF_026875155.1 Cherax quadricarinatus | reverse complement strand
GGGATCCTCAAAGGGGAAAGCATCTTGTTTACTGTTACAGCAAGTAATTGATCCCAGATGTAGTATGAGTATGTGATGTGGTCAAGCGACCACCTCTCCTTTCAAGAGTCCAGTGATGCAAAGTGTAGTTTAATAAAATACAGTCTATCTCTTACCTTAGCAGGACAATTAAGGAAAATCCTGCTCCCACTTTATTACCATGGTAAAGATAGTGCACATTGTTGTCTATGCTGAAGTCAGCAAGAATCAAGCATTCTGCTTTGCTTCATGGAGGAAGTGGCAAGGAAGCAAAAATACTAGGTCAGCTTTTCCTTTATGTTCGAGGGGCAATGGAGTGGCGTAGGATGCTGTGAGGTCAGATTACTTTTGACTCTACTGAGAGTCACACTGACGCCAGGATAACCAACAAGGAACACTGATCCGTGCATTAGTGTGAACAAAGTGTCTCACAAAACACGACAAACACTTACAGAGAAATGTGGTCAGCTTCTTTAGTGACATGGTGTGAACAATTATTGATGAACAGTGTAACAACGAGTGTTGCGATCCAATAGAGTGTAGTGTGACATTCTTCAAAGAACACTATTCTTCAATCAACTCATCGGATATCCGGGCGTAACTACGGGTCAGATACATATACCCAGGTAAGTGTTCTAACTCGTGAGGTACTACTACTGACTGCACAATTGAGTCTAAGTTACGATTTAGTCACTTATCACAAACCCCGGTGATAAGCGGACTTTTGAGTCCACACAAGTATGTACATCAGCCATCAGTGAATGAAATATGCTGACATAACACCCCTTAGGGGTAATTTATAATCGTACGTAATATAGCCTTTTATAGCCCGTTAAGAAGGGATGAGACAGCTTCTCAAGACCTCGTCTGCAGGGGCGGCTGTGTGGATGATAGCTGTCTTATCAGCTAAGTACTCCCTATATTTAATCTTTAACCTTAGCTGGTAAACCATTTCTCAACACAGTTTCAGGTCAACATCTGGGTTATGCTGCCATCCACAGTTCAACACCTTGCTGAATTTCCTTGCTGAGATGCTGCCAGATTAGCAAGACAGGAAAACATTTGTGCAACATCACTGTACACAGCAGCTCTTCATCTTAAATTGGCTTCAAGTGCATCTAGTATAATCAAATCAAAGTTTATTCTCTATAAGGATTACAATGTGGGTTTACAGATTTTGGTTATTTTGTGGTTTAATATAATAAAATTACAGTGGGGGCCACTACAACACCTAGCATGGCTATGCATTTCGGTCAAACTTAGATTAATTCTTACCCCTAATTATTACAAATTGTGGATTAAGTTGACTAAATACTAAGTGACTAAATACTAGTTTGTGAGTTTAGCATGTGAATGCTTTTGTTTTGGCACATTACATAGTTTCTATATTGGAGTATCACAGGCAAACTTGTGACTAGTTAGGAATCATTATTTTAAGATTAAGATACGTATTTCTGTGCTTATAGTCAAAAGGGTGAGTGCAATTGTGAACCACCAGGTGGTTTTTATGTAGTTAATTGACGGGGTGTATCAGGGAGATAAGATGTTTTCTAACAGTAGTTTTGAAGGTGATGACTGTGTCTGCAGTTCTAGAGTTTTCAGCTAGGGTATTCCAGATTTTAGAGCCTTTGACATACATTCAATTTTTGTAAAAGTTTAGTCGGACACGGGGAATGTTGTAGAGATGTTTGTGTCTGGTGTTATGCCTCTGGGTCCTGTCACAACTATCAAGAAAGCTTTTTAGGTCAAGCTTATATTGGATTTTAAGGTCCTGTATATGTAGATTGCACGTAGTAAGTGTGGATGTTCTGAACAGGGAGTAATTTTAGATTTAATAAGAGTGGGGGGTGTTGCCAGGGATGGGATTTAGTGATTATTTTTACTGCAGTTTTTGTTGAGTTATTATTGGCTTTAAGTGTATTGCTGCAGTTGATCCCAAGCACAAATAGCATAGGTGAGGAATGGTAGATGAGTGAATGGTATAGTGTGAGAAGGGCATTTTGCGGCATGTTGTTTCGTATCTTGGAGAGGACCCCAAACTGTTTTGGATACTTTTTTGATATGTGTTGGATATAGGTGTGAAATTCAGGTTGTTGTTGAGGTATAGGCCTAGGAATTTTCCTTTTTATGTCTGGCAATTAGAGTTCTGTCGATCTTAATGTTTAGTTGCGCAGCACCCGCACTGCTACCAACATAATACTATAGGAGGTTTTGTCAGTTTTTAAGTGTAAGTTTATTGGCTGTCATCCAGTTGATATTTTGAGCGCTCCTCATTAACAATGGTGTTGAGGGTGGCAAGATTAGGGTGAGAGATGACATAAGTCGTGTCGTCAGCAAAGAGAATGGGTTTCAGATGTTGGGATACGTTTGGAAGATCATTGCTGTAAATGAGGAAGAGCAGGGGTCCAAGGATTACTTCCCTGCAGAACTCTCAAGTTATCAAGTGGCCGTGTTGATGATGCTGTGACCATTATACCATAATGGTCAGTTTGTGGAGTAGGATACCATGGTCTACTGTGTCAAAAGCTTTTCTTAGGTCAATAAAAATTCCTAGCGGATATTCCTTATTTTCCAACGCTGTGTAAAGCAGATCTAGCATTTTTACAATTGCATCATTAGTGCTTTTATTTTTTCTGAATCCAAATTGGCAGGGGTTGAGTATGTTTTGTACCATTATAAATGAATACAGTCTCCTGTGCACGAGTTTCTCGACGATTTTGGATAGCAATGGTAAGTTTGATATTGGCGTATAGTTGTTAACATCTGTAGGGTCACCACCCTTATGTATTGGTGTAACCCTTGCTGTCTTGAGTAGTTTTAGGAAGGTGCTAGTTCTAGTGACTTGTTAAAAAGTAATGAAATAGCATGCGAAAGGATATGGGCCACTTGGTTGTGCAATAATGGTGGGACATGAGACAGGTTCCCTGAGTTATTTTTAAGTGACTATAATCTCAGTGACTTCGGTAGGCTCTGTTGGTACAAGATAGAAGGAATTTGGGAAATTCCCATCTAGATAGTCCCCGGCATGGGCGTTGGTACGTTGGATTTTACTGGCAGATTAGATCCTATGGTTGAGAAGAAGTAGTTTATCTTGTTAGCTGTGTCAGTGGGATGCAATAGTGTTTCATTAGGTTTAGTTAGGACAATATTCTTGTTTTTTTTCAGTTGTGGGTGCCCAGAATCTGAGAGAGTGTTTTCCAGGTCTTTTTTATATCTCCTCTTGTGTCAGTGAATCTGCTGGAGTAGTACAGTTGTTTGGCTTTCTTTATTACTTTGTTGAGAACTGATGAATGTGTTTAAGAATATCTTTGTGTATTAAGCCTGTCTATATTGCTTTTCATATTGGTGTTTCTTATCAATGGATTTCAGAATGTGCTGGTTAAACCATGGGCAACCAGCCGTTTATTCGTGATCTGTTTCGTTTTATAGGACAATGTTTGTTGTATAGTCTAAGTAATTGTTAAGAAAAATGTCTGTCCAATCGTCAATTACCATTGGCCTTGGAGAATTCTGTAGGCCAGTCAACAGTCTCTAGGTCTGCTGTGAATTTCCCTTTATTGAGGCCTCGTCATGGAGTCTAAATGAAACTTTGTTGTATTCGAGTGGTGGTTTACTAATGTTTGTTAAGAGGAAGGTAGGGTAGTGGTCTGTAGTGCTGTCTGTGATTATCCCTGATTTATGGGGGCTAGTATATTGGTCCATATGTGGTCTATTATGATTGCACTTGTCTCAGTGAGCCTGGTTGGTTTATTATTGTTGGTATGAGAAGTGTGTTGTTCATATTGTTGATGAAATCAGTTGCAGGCTGATCATCTAGTAGGCCAAGGTTGATATTGAAGTCTCCAGCTAAGAGAAGGTGGTGCTTGTTCATTTGTCTGTTTGTTATTAGTGACTTTAATTTCTCACTGAAATTTGGGATTTTTGTGGGGGGTACCCGAAAAATGGCCACCGTTTTTAAGGGCCCCGAATTTTTAAGGTTTTTTTTCATTTAAAATTAGAAAAAATTTGTATTCCCCATTTTCATAAATTAATCCCAATGGGTGCAAATTTCCAAGGAAAAGGTTTGGTTAGAGAAATAAAAAGGGCAATCCCACCCCAAAATTTTGGTATGGTCTGCTTTGGTGGATTCCCTGGGGAACCCTGGTAGGGGATAGATATATCCCTGTGTCCTCCCTTAACCCAGGTTTCGAAAAGAATATGCGGGAAAGGGGTGTTTTTTTAGCGACTCAAGGAGTGCCAGGGGGTTTCATGGGGTGTTTGTTAAAGGCCCTGTGCTGAAATTTAAAGGGAAAATAAATAAATTTTTAAAAGCATGTTTAGGTTTAGTGTGGTTTGTGATGCTGTGTAAAAAAGGGCCCAGTTATTTTTCCGGGTGGTTTTAAACCTGGGGGGTTTGATTATGGGGGTTTAGTTTAAGGGTTTCGATGTGATCTTTCACTTTAGGTTTAAATAGTGGTTTTTTTATATCCTGTTTTGGGTGCGGTGAGTTCTAAAAATGATACCCTGTAGTAGGGGAAAGAAGTTTGGAAAAAGTATTTAGCAAAAAGATTTTGGTCTTTATAGAGTATAGTCACTAATAAACAAAAGGGAAAGTTGTTTTGTTATGGTTATGCTAGAATAAAAGGCAAAAGTACAACTAATTTATAAACAAAAAAATTTTAAAAATAAAAATTAAAAAATTGCACCAGACTCTCACTTGTAATTGCATTTGGGGTTTCTAATATAAATGTTTTTTGGGTATTGTCAAAGTAATTGAGCCAGAATGAGTTTAAAAGTAAAAAAGGGTTTTAAAAGAAATTTTATAAAAAAATGTTTGGGTTAAATGGCACAAGACTTCACTTGTAATTGAAACAAGGTTTTTTAATAAAATTTTTTTCAAAAAAACTAGAGTATAACAAAATTTTTTTAACAAGACAAAATACACAAGTTAAAGGTTTGAAAAATAAAAAAAAAAATAATAAAAAAAAAAAGGAAAAAGGGACTTGGTTATATGATAGTAAGATGGTAGACAGGATAATATAAAAGTTGGAGTTGAATATACAATTTTAAAAAAAATTGGCAAAAAAAAGGTTTTTTAAAAGGAAAAGAAAAATAAAGTTGGGTGAAAAAAGTTAAAATGGGAATAGGAAAATTTATAAAAAAGATTAATAAAACTGGGGTAATAATTTTTACAAAAAAAATTTTTTAAAATAGTTTGGGGCAAAAAGGGTTTTTGGAAAAAATTGGGAAAATTTTTAAAAGGTTGGGAAATTTAATTCGAGAAAGAATAGTGCAAAATAAGTGAAAATTTTTACAAAAAAGTTGGGCAAAAATTTATAAAAAAAATGGGAAAAAATAAAAAAGTTTCCCTTTTAAGGTTGGGCTTTTTAAGAGATTTTAAAAAAAAATTTGGGCGTTAAAATATTTTTTTTAAAGTGAGGTAGAATACTGGGGGCCAAGCTAGGGTTTTAGTTTAAATTTAAAAATAAGTTTAGAAAAAAAAGGGAAGGGGGTTTAAGATGAAAAAAAAGGAAAGAGAGATTCTGTAGAATTTAAACAATTGGGATATGAGGTAGAATGGTAAACTGAAAACAACGGGTTGACATTAAATTTATTTGGGGGGGTATTAAAAAATTTGGGGGGGTGAAAAAAAATTTATGGCAGTAAAAACCTAATGGTGGACAGGGGGGTTTAGGTAATTTTCTTAGGTTAAAATTAAAAAGGGGGTTTTGTCTTGTTTTGGTAAGGCATCATTGCCCGAAACATCAGTTTTCATAGAAAAGGATGTTTTTAGTAGGTTTTTTCTTTTTAGGCTAGGGTTTGGGAAATTTTTAAAAGCATGTTTTTTGCCCGTTTTGGGAGGCCCCTCAGTTTTCAATTTTTTTAGGTCATCCTCGTATGTTAGGCGAAAGGGGGGCCTTGATAAGTTGTTGGGTTTGGGGTCCATGCAGGTCTTTGGGCGGGGCTGTGGGGGGGGAGATGTTTGTTGTTAACAACAACGGTCAGTAGCAGCTGTTTGGGGCATTTTTGGGTTTGGAAGGGGTTTTTGGTTTTTGACATTTGGGAAAGTTGTTGGGGTCCACTCTTGATCTTTCCTCTTTTTAAAGTTGGGGAGTAAGGGGGGGTGACTTGGTCTTTTAGAATATTGATGGTGTCTACGGACTCCGTATGGGTGTTCTTTTGTTGTTCCAGAGTGTCTAGTTTATGTTCTAGAGAGGTGATCTTGCTGAGGTACTGTGCATTGGAAGCTTTTAGTTCCTGCATTTCCTGGGTTAGTTTGGCGATTGTGTGGTTCTGAATCGTTAGGAGTTTAGCTATTTTGGGGTCGGTAATCTTCTTAACATCAAATCCAAGGAAGGAGTTATCTTGGACTGTGGTGGCGGCCATGTTTGTTGTTGTCTGTCGTGTGTTGTGGTGGTGCCGGAGGGTGATGAGGGTTGTGTCCTGGCTGGCAGTTCGAGAAGTTTTCCTCATGATATTACTGGTCTTACCTTTGATGTTAGGGATCCTTAGCTGGTTACTGGATCTTCTTTTAATGCTCTGACCCTTGTCCATTGACTGCGGCTTCGGATGAATAGTAAGCGATGGGTGATGAGTGAATGTTGTGGTATATCACTTCAGTGGCAGCGGGGCAGGAGGTGGTAATATGAGTCCTATTAGTTGGTAATTTGTGTACTTTTGGGTGATTTCTGCAGTTGATTTATATCATTCTGGGTATCCACACGTGTTAGTGTTATGTGGGTCTTGATTAGGCCGTCACAGGTCTGCTGGGAACCTCAGGTAGAAGTAAAAATAGAGGACAAGGTTTCTGTTGTCGCTTGCCGCTGCCGCTGCCTACTAGGAATAAAGGATTTTATCCTAAACTTTCTCATGAAGAAAGTTGATCTAAGACATCAAGACCAGGGGCACTTCCATCATTTCTTCGCTGTTTCCTTACTCTTTGTCTTCTTGTGATAATTCTGTAGTTAACACGTGGCAAGGTGGATTCTGCATGTTGCTCAAGCTTATCAAAACCCTCTCAAATTTTGCTTAAAAAATCCTGAAGTGCACAAGTACTCAGTAACAGTTCTGGTTTCTGAATGGTTTTGCTGACCTTGTAAAAATGACTAAGGACAAGGGTCCAAATTATTATTATTATAATCAAAAAGAAGCGCTAAGCCACAAGGACTATACAGCTCACAAGGGTCCAAAAATGCTGCATAAACACAAATTCAGGTTTAAAGCCTTGTATCAACCTTCTCATTAACATCAGAGTTCAAATTCCTGATGCCTCAGGGGTAGCACTGTAACTTTCCAAAATACCTTCTGTGGCTTTTCATGGGCCTCCCACATAAAGTCTGACAAATATTTAGGCACTTTTGACTGAGGTTGCAAAAAGGATTTTAGAACTGTCCATTTCTTTCTGGAGGATGAAGAGAAGATAAAAATTTATTTGATAATGTCAAAATTGTTCACTGCACCAAGGCTGCAATCAACAACCGAACGGCGCACCAAATTTAAAGAATGAGCAGCGCATGGAATAATTCTTTCAATTTTTTTTTAAGATTTTTTTGCTACATACCGTTGTACCTACAAGCCATGTCTGCATCATTGTATTTATACTGCTCTCGGCATTTTCTAAAGACAGTTTCAAGTACAGTAGTGAGATACTTCAACACTAAATCATTCATGCTTTCTCCTGAGTGGTGTTTTTGCTCAAGGAAAGTTAAAATCTCTCACTTGGTAAACTGTCCTCAGGTGATACATATCTGATAATTAAAGTCAACTGATCAGTATGTGAAATGTCAGGGATGGAATTTACTGGCAACCTGAAACATTCGGCCTTTTTGACCTCAGTCAGAATTACGTTAACTTTTTTTTTGCCCTGAGTTGAATTAGTTCCTCATACACAGTTTTTGACATATAAGAGGAATTTCCTGATCCGGAATTTCCATTCTGGACGCAGTGCTCCACAATCACTAGTGTTGCCTGCTCTCTTCAGAATCCGACCAGCAGTTGAATATGCTAGGCTCAAATTTTAGGTGATCTGTCTGACACTCAAATCAGTATGTTTTTGAGAGCTACAGCACTTGCATGCATCCTAGGTGTAACATCAGTCATAAATTTCAGCAGTAATTATGCCGTGAAAGGGAGAACTTAGTGAAGCCACATTCGCTCACAGAGTACATTTGCAGGAATAACCTTACAGAACAACAGCTGTTGTAACATTGATGAGAGACGCAGGAAAACAACACTGATGGATGGTTCCCAGACGTCGGAAGCAAACTTTTTCCGAAAAGGGAAGAACACGAACTATATAATTGAGCAAGGACTAAAACATATTATGAGTAAATTACAAATGACTCCTGTCCCAATTAATTTGCACCATTACTATACATACCATCAGTAAACGTCTTAAACACGCTGGTGGCATAACCAGCCAGCAATACACTTACAAATCACTATAACCAGTAGCAACACTAACAATGTAAGCATTCTTTCTGCATAAGAAAGCAACGCAAATGCAGTGGAGAGGACGCAATGGTTCACAGACGGACTTTCATATTACAAACACAGGCGGTAGTTTTAAATGCCTATAGAACCTGGTCTTAAACTAAGTCAGCAAAACAAAGCAAAACACGGACAAGGCACATATAGCATAAGAACATAAGAAAAAAGGAACATTTGCAGCAGCTTTTTTCCCAAACCATGCTTTCCTATACCTTCCTGAATCTGTTTTTTTTCCAATTTAAAACTATTTGTTTGCGATTCCTGTCAAATGTTAGATATTTTAGCGTGCTTTTTTATACCCCCCCTTTTTTTTTTTAATTTTTTTTTTTTCCTGTTTTCCTTTTATACATCTAAATTTCATATCCCCCCCAAATTTCTAAAAAACCTTTCGGGAGAGTGCAGATTCAAGGCCCTCATCTTTTTTCCCATAGGGAAGATTTCTGATCAGGGGGATAAACTTTGTCACCCCTTTTTTGGGTACTTTTTCCAGTGCATTTATATCCATTCAGAACTGTGCACATAATCTAAATGGGGCCCCTAAGCAAAGATAATAGAGCTGAAGAAAAACCCTGGGGACTTCTATTATTTTTACTTTTTTGCTATAAAACCCAAAGGGATTCGTTAGCTTTATTTCAAACCCTTACAAAATTTTTGTTTTGGGTTTTTTAGATTTTTGGGTTAACCAAAAAACCCCAAAAACCTTTTTTTGCAACCAAAATTTATTAAGATCTACATTATTTTTTTTAAAAGTGGCAGGGATTTTTAAACCTGCCAACTTTTAGAACTTTGCTTTTGTCTTTTATTAAATGCATCTGCCACTTCCCTGACCACTGCATCATTCAAATTAAAATCACCCCTGGGAGTGCACTAAGTCCTCATTAAATAAATTTTAAACTGCCAATTTTGGTGTCATCAAAAAATTTGCTTATGTTTCTATTTTTTTCCCTCATCTATCTTTTATGTAGATTGCGAACAAAAAGGGCCCAACGCTGACCCCTGTGGAACACCGCTTTGTTTTTTCCCCCTTTCCCTGATTTCTCCCTATTTTTTAAAACCTCTCTGCTCCCCTATTTGTCAACCAGGGCCCTACCCAGGAAAACTTTTTTCCTTATATTCCCCTATTACCTCAATATCTCTGATGTGGGATCCTTCAAAACCTTCCGTAAGCCCAAAAAAATACACAATAACATATTCATTACCTTTATCTACCTCCTCAAATACCTTAGGAAGAAAAAACATAAAAGAACAAACTTTAATAAAGGGCAAATTCCCCAGGGCCAAAACCTCGACAACAACCCGAATTTCAGCACCCATATCCAACACATAACCAAAAAAAAGTATCCAAAACGGTTTTGGGAAACTTCCCCCCAAGGGAAAGATACAAGTGCCGCAAAAAGCCCTTCTTTACACTATACAAAAACTCCTTTTTTTATCCCTCCTCACCTATGGGTATTTGTGCTTTGGGGGGTCAACTTCAGCAACACAACCTAAAGCCAATAAAAAACCCAAAAAAAAAGCTGCAGTAAAATAATCACTAAAAACCCCTCCCTTTGGGAACACCCCCCCCCTCCACTCTTTACAGACAAAAATTTTCTCCCTTTCAGTCAAACCAAACTTACTACTGGGGGGCAATCCACATCTACAGGACCTTAAAATCCAGTAAACAAAAACCTTTACCTAAAACGCTTTCTTGAAAGTTTTTGACAAAACCCACAGGGATAACACCAACACAAACTTTTCTATGACATTCCCCCCTTTTCCGACTAAACCTTTACAAAAATTTTAAAGTATGTCAAAGGCCCCCAAAAACCAAACAAACCCCACCTGTGGAAAATCTAGAACTTTCAACACATTCCCAAAACATTCAAAACTACCATTAAAAAACCTTTTTATCTCCCTTATACAAACCCCCGTCCAAATAATTACACGAATACCACCTGGTGGGTTTACACTTACACTCACTCACCCATTTGACCATAAACAGAAATATCAATCCCCAATCCCTTAAAAAAAAATGAAAACCTAACTAATCAAAGTTTTGGGCCCGTGATACTCCAATACTGAAAATAGAATTTTTGCCAAAAAAAAAGCATTCCATTGCTAAACTACAAACTAGTATTTAGTCACTTAGCCATAATACCAACTTACCTCATAATTTGTAATTTTTTAAAAATTTAAGAATTAATCTAAGCCCTGCCCAAATGCCTACCATGCTAGGTGTTCTAATAGCACCCTCTCTAATTAGTATTTTTACTACATGAAACCTGAATGTACATTAAAAGGGTATAAAATACCGACAGATTGTTAGGTAAAAAACACATATGCAACAGTTAGGTATTTTTATTTTGAAACGTTTTCGCCTACACAGTAGGCTTCTTCAGTCGAGTACAGAAAAGTTGATAGAAGCAGAAGATACTTGAAGACGATGTAATCAGTCCATCACCCTTAAAGTTTTGAGGTGGTCAGTCCCTCAGTCTGGAGAAGAGCATTGTTCCTTTGTCTGAAACAATATGAAGTTGAAGTGACAGAATGGGCCTTATTAGTGCCAGGAGGGGAGGTAGGTTTATTTGGGGGGGCAGGCCTTCTCAAACCGCCGTTCTCATAGGAAGGGTTGTCTTTAAAAATTTTAGTGCCAGAGCTAAAGTAAAACCCGTTGTTTAGGTGACACAGGTTCTAACCCGCCGTTCTCCCACAATTTTTGTCTCGAAGTAGATGGGTCTTTAAAAAAGATACCTTTGTTGCAATTTTTCTACCAAAATTTTCATTAAAAATGTTATTTTAAAATAACACAAGATTTGGTAAGAACACAGGTTAATGGACCTGTTTAAAACCGTCCCCCCTTTAAAGTTATCTTCTGCTTCTTATTTAACCTTTTTCCCTGTTTTTTTCCGACTGAAGAAAAAAGGGGGGGTTTAACCTTGTTTTTTTTAAAGGCTGGGAAAGTTTTCAAAATAAAGATACCTAACTGTTGCATATGTGTCCTTACCTAACAATCTGTCGGTATTTTATACCATTTTAATGTTCATTCTGTCAGACACTGCAAACACAAGGGTATCTTGGGACAGACCATCTACTTCGACAACCTCTACTATAGAACGGCTGGGTTTGAGAAGGACCTGCCCTCCCAAATCAACCTACGTCTCACCTCCTGGCACTAATAAGGCCGATTCTGTCACTTCAACTTTATATTGTTTCAGACAACGGAACAATGCTCTTCTCCAGACTGAGGGACTGACCACCTCAAAACTTTAAGGGTGATGGACTGATTTCATCGTCTTCAAGTATCTTCTGCTTCTATCAACTTTTCTGTACTCGACTGAAGAAGCCTACTGTGTAGGCGAAACGTTTCAAATAAAGATCCTAACTGTTGATATGTGTCTTACCTAACAATCTGTCGGTATTTTATACCATTTTTAAAGTTCATTCTGTCAGACACTGCAACACAAGGGTATCTGGTACAGACCATCTACTTCGACAACCTCTACTAGTGAGAACGGCTGGGGTTTTAGAAGGACCTGCCCTCCCAAATCAACCTACGTCTCACCTCCTGGCACTATATAAGGCCCGATTCTGTCACTTCAACTTCATATTGTTTCAGACAACGGAACAATGCTCTTCTCCAGACTGAGGGACTGACCACCTCAAAAACTTTAAGGGTGATGGACTGATTACATCGTCTTCAAGTATCTTCTGCTTCTATCAACTTTTCTGTACTCGACTGAAGAAGCCTACTGTGTAGGCGAAACGTTTCAAAATAAAGATACCTAACTGTTGCATATGTGTCTTACCTAACTAACATGTAAACCTCACAATAACCAAATTCTGTAAACTCAGCATTGTAATCCTTATAGAGAATAAACTTTGAATTTGAATTTAAATTTAAAATTTTTGAATTTGATACGCCTATATATACCGCTCTTTTGACCAATGAGATGTTTTAATCTATTGTCTATTCATTTGGGATCATTTTTGTTAGATCTAATTTCCCTACTCAGGGTAAAAGTCGTCTGGGCAGCCAGCACTATGCTCTGAAATACGTCATACTGGCAACCAACTCTACCTACCTGACACATAGTATGGTCCTCCCAGTTTAGCCCACCCAGGTAATTTCTCATATCCATGAAGTCGGGCAAGCGAAAATCTTGGACAATGATTTGATTGCAGTTATCTGGATAATTCCATGATATATTGAAACCAAGTGATTTGTGATCACTTTTTCCTAGCTCATCACCAACCTCAAGATTATTAACTAGTGATTTTTTGGTACCAAGAATCAAGTAAAACAGTGTTTCCTGTAGTTGGTTCTATCACAAACTGTTTTAAAAAGCAGTCGTGAACCGTATAAAGAAAGTCACTAGATTTAAGATTTCCTGTCACATTGTTCCAATCAATTTGTCTAAAGTTAAAATCTCCCATTAACACAACATTTTCATATCTAGACTCCTTATGAATTTCGTCCCATAGCAGCTTACTGCACTCCCTGTCAAGGTTTGGGGGCCTATAAATCACATCCAAAATTAATTTTTCACGACCTTCCAGAAACTGTAGCCAAACAGATTCTGTGTCCGATGTTTCTAATCTTACATCTTGTCTAACACAACAGTTTAAATTATCTCTGATATACATAGTCACTTCCAGTTGAACCTATCAGTGTGGAATAGTTTATAACCCTGTATGATGCATTCAGAAGTCATTTCTCTATCTTTCAAGTTGAACCAGGTCTCTGTTACAGCAATAATATATATATTATCTGCACTTGCAAGCAATCATAGCTCATGTATCTTATTTCTTAGACTCCTACTGTTTCGATAGTAACCCTTAAGGGAGCTAGACTCTCATTGCCCTCTACTATCTCTCTGTGTTTTTTGTTGAGCAATTGCTTTGCCTTTACTAGCATCTTTGTTATGAACATTGTCTTTTAAACATATTCCTGGGGTATCCTGGTAATGGCTGATGTTTTTAACCCTAATACTGCAAGTTGATTGTTTCCCACAAACACCGATACCTCCAAAATCTATCAGTGTAAATTTCTAGCCAAGTCATCAACGACTCCTTCAATTGAATTAAGGGAGTTGCAAGTTCCTTGTAGTACATGTCTAGCCATCAATTTATACCAGTTGCCCTACACATCCATTCATTGCCCATTTCCCTTCTAGGCAAGATGCAACATATGATTGGGATCCCTCCCTTAGACCTGACAACTTATATGGCTGACCTGTACTCATCCAGCAGCTCGTGTCTCCTACCCTTCCTAATGTCATTTCCACAAGCACAAAGGTAGATAATGGGCTTGTTCCCATTACCTGACATAATATTATCCAACTTGCTGACTATGTTACCAACACCAGTTCCTGGGAGGCACACCCTCTGACCTTCCTATCTCTGTTATAGAAAGCACGGTCTATATATCTTACCTGAGAATCTCCTGCAATTAGAATATTCTTACCTTGATTAGCAGGGGAGTCAGTGGTACCTTAACCTCACTACCCACTGAAGTGCACTAGTGCTGGAGAACAGAGAATCGATTTCCTACCTTCACATCTTCTCTATTAACATTCCTTATCTTCCTTCTTCCTGAACTGTGAGCCAATTGCCATTTAAAGTGGCTGCAACTCTTTAGCTCACTGCAGGTATTCTTTTCCTCACCAGCTCCCACCATCTCACACACTTTCCCAAGCCCATCTAGGCGAAGGTTCAACCTCCTATTTTCCCCCAGAAGAAGTAGAACCTCCTTTTTCAACACTTTAACTTGAGATTCCAGAACACTACAGGTTCCATGGTGTTCAGTAACAGTAGGTTTAGATTCTTTTCCTATGCATTCCTTCACCACTTATTTACAATATGCACAGAGTAAATAGATTAACTTATCTGAGTATGTAATGGTACAACTAAGAGCCACTGAAAAGCATGAGTGGAAACAACCAGTATTAGTGAAAATGTACTACTCAACAGGTGAGCAGGTGCGAGACTACCTTGGCTGAAGTGGCCAAGTGGCTTGAAGTGGACAGCAAGTGCAGCAGTGGGGCCCTAGAACTGTTACTCTCAAGTAAACTGTAAATTATTAAGTTCACGCCGGAGTGCCAAATTCTGAATTATTTAGTTTGTATGTGCTAGTGTTGTTTACATTCCAGAGTTTTAGGACTTTGCATTTTGCTCATTGACCTGAATCTGCCACCTTTCTGACCACGACAAGTCTAGCTTATTAGGAGGTAATATGACAGTAGTGACTTAACCCCTGCTTTAAAAATATATAATTGCATCTCCCATTTTCCATACCTCATACACTACACTTGTCTGAAAAGATACATTAAAAAAAGATAACAAACGGTTACAAAATTCCATTCTGCAGTCTTCAAGAGCTCTTTCAAAAAGGTTAGCATTTCCCGAGTTCTTATTTTGTTCCTTCTGTCAGTCTATTTGATAAACATATCCCTAGTGACGTGATAATTAATTGCTGGGATATTGTTTGTCTTCTTGGGAAAAGAAAGAAATAATTCTTTAAATAGGAACACATTTCTTTTTCGTTACCTGTAAATCTGAAAAAAAAACTTTTGATTTAGTTTTCAAATGATTGCAAAGTTTAATTTCATTGTCTCGTTAGGCTTTCTTTTCTCTTTTTCAACCTCCCTTTTAATATGAATATAATGATTCATGAGATGACCTTCACCTCTTTTGATACGAAAATAAATTTCTTGTTTATCTCCAAAAGATGTTTTATCCTTCATTATGTCCATGTCGGACCATTTCTATTTAACCTAATTTTTCGGTAGTGAACAGATGGTCTTCTGGTAGCGTTTACATAGAAAGTGTCATATTGATAGTTCTCTTTGTTTCCCGGTGCACACATGATAGGTGTTCTGTGAGACCATTTTTTTTTTCTTTTTTTTTTTTTGCACAGGGTTTGACAAGGTTAAGGATCCCTAGCTTTATTGACAGCTATTTACAGGTTAAGGATTCCTAACTTTATTGGCAAGCTAAGAGCTGTTACCTACATCAGCTCATTTGAAAGTATTTTTATTGTTATGAGACATACAAGTAGGGAACAGGATGAAGTTGGAGCCATCTGTGGGCCAGCATTTTCATTTGATCAACTGACGTTATCTCGTTGACATCATTATGCTGTACGAATGTGTTCCATACTCGAGTCATCCTGGGTATGTATGATCTCAGATGGAGTGATGTTCTGGAGAAGGGTACAGCCAGAGTGAAGTTGCTGCTTTCTGCCCGTCTTGTGGCATAAAAGCTTGTTTCACGCTGTCCTCGAAGTGGATCCAAATTATTTATAATGCTAACTGAAAGTTTGGGATCCTTACTAAATTATCTTTACTATCATTCTTCAATTCGAACTTATAGACAAACAATTTGTGGTCACTCGTGCCAAGTTCCTCTGTAATCTTTAGATTATTAGCAAGGTTTTTCTTTTCTGCCAGAACTGAATAAAGCAAGTTATTTTCCCTCGTTGTTTCTGTCACAAACTGTTTTATGAAACAGTCTTAAATTTCTCTAGGAAGTTGTTTGAATTCTGTTTAAGTTTAGGGGAACAGTATGTGACCCCCATAATCCATTTTTGATGCCCCTCCGATACTTTTACACAGACTGTGTGTGTGTGTACTCACCTAGTTGTACTCACCTAGTTGAGGTTGCAGGGGTCGATTCCTAGCTCCTGGCCCCGCCTCTTCACTGGTCGCTACTAGGTCACTCTCACAGAAGTGCGAGCTTTATCATACCTCTGCTTAAAGCTGTGTATGGATCCTGCCTCCACTACATCGCTTCTCAAACTATTCCACTTCCTGACTACTCTGTGGCTGAAGAAATACTTCCTAACATCCCTGTGATCCATCTGTGTCTTCAACTTCCAACTTTGTCCCCTTGTTTCTGTGTCCCATCTCTGGAACACCCTTGTCTTTGTCCACCTTTGTAAATTTCCTCTCAGTATTTTTTTGTGTTATCATGCCCCCCCCCTACTCCCCTGCCCTCCACGTCGTCGGGGTCGATTTCCCTTACCCCTCCTGTGGGACTACCCCCTTAGCTCTGGGATGTCTTTTTACAAACCTTTGCACTTTCTAAATTTTCTTTACGTGCTTGGCTAAGTGTGGGTTCCAAACTGTGCTGCATACCCCAATTGGGCCTAAGTACAGGGGTGTACGGGGTCCTGAACGTTCCCTTTATTAAGATGTCGGAATGCTGTTCTGGGGTTTGCTAGGCGCCCATTGTGCAGCAGTTTTTTGGGTTGATTTGACTTCAGGAATTGCCTTGTGTTATACTCATCCCAAGATCTTTTTCCCTTTGAGTGAGGTTTGTATCTCTGGCCCCCTAACTGTACTCCGTCTGTGGTCTTTTTTGCCCCCCCCCCAACCCTTCATGACTTTGCACTTGGGGGGGTTTGAACTCCAGGAACAATTGCTGGACCGGTCTGCAGTGTCCAACCCCTTCGTATTTCTGCCGGCTTCGATGAATGAACTCTTCTCACAACTTACGTCATCTGCAAAAAAGGACACCTGGGGTTTTTATTCCTTCCGTCATGTCTTCACAAAACCAAAACAGCACGGGCCCTGGATGCCCCCCGGGGACCCCGGGGTCACAGGGCCCCACTCGAACTTCGCCCGTCCCATTACTCGCTGCGTCTTCCTGACAAGTTTTTTCCGATCCATTGCAGTGTGTTCCCTGTTATCCCTGCTTGATCCCCCATTTTTGCACTAACCGTCTCAAAACCCATTTTGGGGCTGGGGTGAGAGATCTTCCTTTCTAGAGTTCCACCATTCCTCCTACAACTTTTCCATGATCTGATGCTAACATTCAGTGACAGGCTTAGTTTAGTGCTTGATGTCTGTCTCCTTTTTTAAAGTTTGGGGGACCACATTGCGTCTTCCATGCCTCGGGCATCCCCCTGTTTCGATAGATGTTTGAATATTGTTGTTAGGGGTACCAAAACCTCTCCCCCCTCTCTCAGGACCCTGGGAATGTTATCGGCCCCATTGCCTTTGGGGTACAGCCCCCAAAGAACCTTCACTTTTTTCCTCGGTTGTGTGTCTGTTCCAGCACAGGGTGGTGTCCCCCACCTCTCCGTCCTTTTGGAGCCCCTTCGTCTCCTCTGTGAACATTTTTCTTTGAATCTCTTTTTTGAGTTCCTCACATATTTCACGTCATTCTTGCTCTCCCCTTCCTTTCCTTACCCTGAGACCTGGTCCTTGACGGTTGTTTTCTTCCGATGTGGCTGTATAACAGCTTCGGGTCAATTTGTTTTTGTGCATGTCGTTTCATATTGACGTTGTGCCTCCCTTCTTATCTGTGCATATCATTTCGGCTCTAGACTTCTCCTTATTCTCCGGGGTCCTTTGCCTTAAAAATTTTTCTTCCATTCCCTAGCCCCTTTGGGTTTTTTGCCCCTGCTTTTTTTGGGGTAAACCATGGGCTCATCCGGGCTTTTCCATTTTTTCCTTTACCCTTGGGTCAAACCTTCCTCACCTCCTTGCACATTGTTGCTACATTTCCATCATCTCATTAACGGGCTTCCCTGCCATTTTTCCCCCTTTTCCCCACTGAACTCATCGGGAAGTTCCTCTTTCCTTTTTCCCCCCTTTCCTGTATTTGGTTTCATCTGCCCGGGCCCTTCCTCCCCCTTCCCCCTCCACTTGTGCCTACGTGTATTTCGAAGTAAAAACCACATGTTTGCGGGCCCCCAAAGGGGTCTTTTGTAGGATGGGCCTAATATTGCACTACCAAGGGGAAAAAACAAGTCCAGTCTTGCTGGTTCATCACTCCTCTCTCTCTTGAGTGTCCCTTTCGTGTTGGGACATGAAGTTTTCCATACCACCCCACACTTACCCCTCCCTGTACTTGGCCCCCATGTAGCTCCAAGTTTCCCCTTCGATTTCCCTTTTGGGTTAAAATCGCCCCGACAGGGGCTTTTCCCTGCATGCATGACTCTTTTCGCCCCTGCGCCAGTGTGTCAACCCTTGCTTATTTCTCTCATAACTCTTCCCTTTGGGCCTCCTGCTGTTTCTGGGGGGTTTTACATCACTGCAATTATCACCTTGGGACCCACCAAGGAAGCGTTCCCGCTATGTAATCACTTTCTTCTCCCCTGTCTCCCCTCTCCATCATCAAAATTCCATCGGTTTTTACAGCAATGCCCCCTTTCCCCCACCCCCCTGTTCCCCTTTTGTTTTTCCAGATTGGGATCCCCTGGAAAAATGGCATCTTTACTACCTGTAACTTGGTTCTGTGATCGCTATGATGTCGGTGATGCCGACTCTTTCGTTTCCACTCCTCCCCCTTTTTGTTATTCCACACGTTTGTGTACCATACCTTTAGTTTCCTTTCCAACACTGTGGTTTGGGGGGCCTGTGGGGGTGGGGGAAACCCGGGCAAAATGTGGGATTCTATGGTTGGGGGTTGGGTGGAAGTGTGGGTATGGTTGTAGTTGTGTTGGGATGGTGTGATAGGGTTTTGGGGGTTTTTAGGTATTTTGTGTTGCTTGCCCCTTCTGCCTGTTCTGCTTGACTGATCCTGGGTGTTTCCCTCCTTGTCTCCTTTCCTACTCCTTTTGCTTTTTTTTTCCCCTCCCTCAATGCCGTCTCTCTGTTTGTGTTCTGACTCTGTCTAGGAACACCCTTTTTGTACTCTTCGAGCTTTTTAACCGTGGTTTCTCTTGGAGGTCCTTTCCGCACTTTTCGCCTGAGAATCACTTGATCGGTCGGGTTTCTCCCCCCTTTAAAAACCCCCCCCATTCTCTGAAAAATTTTCAATCCCCCATCCATGTCTTCTCCCCCATTTCCGTGATGATTTTCTCAAACCCTTTCTTTCTTCCTGCCCTCTTTTTAGTGTGTGTCCTTTCCTCTCTCCCTGAAGCCCATCGTTTAAACACTGATTTTGCCCCTTTCCTTCTCCCATTGCCCCTCCCCTGTGACTCTGGTTCTGCTGATGGGTCATTTTTTCCCTTTATTTTTCCTGGCTCTGGTACAGGGGGGGCCTCCATTCGACCTATCTCCCTCTCCATCTGCACCCATCTGCTCTTCCCTTTCCCCTCCCTGGCCCTTTTTTGCAGGGTGATATGCCTTAGATAATTTATATCTCCTTCCTTCCTGTTCAGCCTCTTCTTCGTATGGTGTGTTTCCCTTTGGGCCACCCCCCGAGACTTGCTTCAGCCTGTTTTCCCAAATACTAGGACCTTTACCCTGGCTACTGCAGTTTCGACTTGTGCCTCCCAATTTTTCGTCTCCCCTTTTCCATTTTCTTTTTCCCCTAACAAGGGGCTCTTTCTCCATTTTTTTTAGAAAATCTCCCCAATTTTCTCTCCCATTTTCGCCTATCCTTTCCACTGTTCCCCATCCATTCCTCCCCATCTACCATTTACATCTGATCCCCCGATTTCCCCGAGCCCAACAATTTTTTTTTTTTTAGTGAAAGAGAGAGAAAAAAAGAAAAGAAAAAGGGGGGGGAAAGTGGAGATAGAGAGAGGGGAAAGGGGAGCCTAGAAAAGGGGGGGAAAAGAAGGGAAAAGGGGAGAAAGTGAGAGAGAGGGAAAAGAAGGAGAGGGGGGAGTGAAAGGGAAAGAGGAGAGATAAAAGAAGGGGAAGAGAGAGAGGAGGGGAGAGAGAGAGATGAGTTAAAGGGGGAAAAAAGAAAGAAAAGGGGAGAAGAGAGAAAAGGGAGAGACAGAGAAGAAAAAGAAAGAAAAGAGAAAGAGAGAGAGAGAGAGAGAGAGAGAGAGAAAAGGAGAGAAGAGGGGAGAGAGAGAGAGAGAAAGGAAGAGGAGGAGAGGAGAGGGAAGAAGGGGGGGGGAAAGGGAAGGGTTATAGGGTCACTTCACGGAAGGTGTAAAATCCTGTAATGTTGTTGCGGTGTCTGTATGTGTATGTGGGTGTGTGGTGTGTGTGTGTGTGTGGTGTGTGGTGTGGGGGTTTGTGGTGTGTGTGTGGTGGTGTGTCGTGTGTATTGTGTGTCTCTTTATTTGTACCCCTATTTGGGGTTTGGGGGGGCGAGTTTTAGCCCTGGCCCCACCTTTTCCCGGTTGTACTGGGCCCTCTCCTTTTTCCCGCCCATGGCTTTATCAAAACCTCGTCTTAAAACTGGTAGGGTTCCCTCCCCACTACGTCATTTTCTGGCTATTCCACTGCCTTACAACTCTTGATAAGAAATATTTTCCTAAAAACTCTCTGATCTTTTTGTGTCTTTAACTTTTAATTGTGGCCCTTGTTTCTGTGTCCCCTCCCTGGGAAAACCTATTTTTTTCGACCTTGTCTATTCCACGCAGTTTTTATATTCTTATATGTCCCCCCCTGACCCTCCTGTTCTCCCCGTTCGTCAGCCCATTTTCCCCTTTAAACTTTCTTTATAGGAATTCCCCTTAGCTCTGGAACTAAACCCGTCGCAAACCCCTTTGTACTTTTTTATTTCTTGACTGCTTTATCAAGTGCGGGGCCAAACAGTGCTGCATACTCCAGTAGGGCCCGACATACACAGTGTACAGTGTCTTGAACGATTCCTTTAAATCGGAATGCTGTTTTTCAGGTTTGGCAGGCACCCATATGCTGCAGATTATCTGATTGATGTGTGCTTCCCGGGGAAAATGCTGGTGTTATAAATCACCCCAAGATCTTTCTCCTTGATGAGGTTTTCAGTCTTTTGGCACTGCCCAACTTTCTGTGGTTTCTTTTCCCTTCCCCTTCTTCATGACTTTGATTTGGCAGGTTAAATTTGAGAAACCATTTGCTGGCCAGGGGTCCGTTGTCCAGGGGTCTTTGAAGTCCTCCTGGGCCTCATCAATTTAATTCCCCCTCATTAAATTTACATATCTGCAAAAGGGGGCACTTCTGATCTAACCCCTTCCCCATTTCGTTCCATATACCAAAAAAGCACGGGGCCTGGACCGACCCCCTTGGGGCCCCCCCTCGTCACAGGTGCCCCTTTTTGTTCACATTACTACCATGACTCGTTGTTGCCCCCCCTGTCAGGTATTCTCTGATCCATTGCAGTGCCCTTCCTGTTATATGCGCCTGATCCTCTAGCTTCTGCACTAATCTCTTGTGAGGAACTGTGTCAAAGGCCTTCTTGCAGTACAAGAAGATGCAATCAACCCACCCCTCTCTCTCGTGTCTTACTTCTGTTATTTTATCATAAAACTCCAGAAGGTTTGTGACACAGGATTTGCCTTCCGTGAATCCGTGCTGGTTGGCATTTATACTCTTGTTCCGTTCCAGGTGCTCCACCACTCTCCTCCTGATAATCTTCTCCATAATTTTGCATACTATACACGTCAATGACACAGGTCTATAGTTTTAGTGCCTCTTTTCTGTCTCCTTTTTTAAAAATGGGAACTACATTTGCCGTCTTCCGTACCTCAGGTAGTTGCCTAGTTTCCAGGGACGTGTTGAAGATTGTGGTAAGTGGCATGCACAACATATCTGCTCCCTCTCTAAGGACCCATGGGGAGATGTCCGGTCCCTTGCCTTTGAGGTATCGATGTCCCTTAGCAGTTTCTTCACCTCCTCCTCATCTGTATGTATGTCGTCCAACACTTGTTGGTGTATTCCTTGCTGGTGTCCCCATCTGGTCTGTCCCCCCAGAGTCCTTCCTGTCTCTACTGTAAATACTTCCTTAAATCTCGTGTTGAGCTCCTCACATACCTCTTGATCGTTTCTTGTGAGTTCTCCACCTTCTTTCCTCAGCCTTATCACCTGGTCCTTGACTGTTGTCTTCCTCCTAATGTGGCTATACAGCAGTTTCGGGTCAGATTTGACTTTCGATGCTATGTCGTTTTCATACTGTCGCTGGGCCTCCCTCCTTATCTGTGCATACTCGTTTCTGGCTCTTCTACTAATCTCCTTGTTTTCCTGGGTCCTATGCCTCCTGTACCTTTTCCATTCTCTGCTGCACTTAGTTTTTGCCTCCCTACACCTTCGGGTAAACCAAGGACTCGTTTTGGTCTTCCTATTATTTCTGTTTCCCTTGGGAACAAAACTTTCCTCTGCCTCCTTGCACTTTGTTGCCACATATTCCATCATCTCGTTTACTGATTTTCCTACCATTTCTCTGTCCCACTGAACCTCCTGCAGGAAGTTTCTCATACCTATGTAGTCCCCCCTTTTATAGTTTGGTCTGTCCCCTTCAGTTCCTCTTACCTTCTCCACTTGTAACTCTACTATATAATCAAAACTCAGAACCACGTGATCGCTAGCTCCAAGGGGCCTCTCGTAAGTGATGTTCTCAATGTCTGAACTGCTCAGGGTGAACACAAGATCCAGTCTTGCTGGCTCATCCTCCCCTCTCTCTCTGGTTGTGTCCCTGACATGTTGATGCATGAGGTTTTCAAGTACCACATCCATCATCTTGGCTCTCCATGTTTCGGACCCCCATGTGGCTCCAGGTTTTCCCAGTCGATCTCCCTGTGGTTGAAATCGCCCATTACCAGTAACTTTGCTCTGCTCCAGTGAGCTCTTCTTGCCACCTCAGCCAGTGTGTCCACCATCACCCTGTTGTTTTCTTCGTACTCCTCTCTTGGCCTCCTGCAGTTCTGTGGTGGGTTATACATCACTCCAATGACTACTTTATGTTCTCCGGACTGAATTGTACCTACAATGTAGTCTCTTTCTCCAATCATGTCCATGCCTTCCATTTCCTCAAATCCCCATTGGTGTTTTATGAGCAGTGCAACCCCTCCTCCCCCTCTACTCCTTCTATCTTTCCTCAGGATCTGATATCCTGTTGGGAAGACTGTGTCTGTTATTGTCCTCAGCGAGTTTGTTTCTGTGACTGCTATGATGTCTGGGGATTTTTCACTGATTCTTTCGTTCCACTCCTCATGTTTATTCGTTATTCCATCCGCGTTTGTGTACAAAACTTTCAGTTTCTTTTCTATCATTGTGATCATGCAAGAATATTGGGGTTGGGGGAGCGAGAGCCTTGGTGGGGGCCTATATGGGGCTGTGGTGTAGGTGGGGTTTGTGATGATGAGGGTTGGGTCAGAATGCCCATAAGGGACAGCTGTTGGGGTGAGGTTTGTGATATGGGGGTTGGTGGCAGAGGGAACAGTGAGTGGGTTGTAGTATAGGTTGCTCAGTTGTGTGTGTGTGTGTGTGTGTGTGTGTGCTACAGCTATTCAAGTGCCTAACAGCAGAGCTGTCCTCACCTAGTGTGTGCATTTGTTTATGTAAACAGTCCTTATTTCCCACGTATGTACTACATATGTATTGTATATGTACCCGATCTCTTGGTTCCCACTGTACTCTTATGCGTTTAAAATTACGTTCAAAATTAAATACACTAGGCTTCGCCTATATGCCACTACCTCTAAATTTTATTAAATGCCAGTAAATGCTGCTTATTCTAATTCTGATAGCTCGAGGAGAGTGATCCCCAATTCCAGCTAGAGACAGGTACTATTGACCCTATGCAACTCAAACTAGGTGAATATTACTTGCGGCTGGCAGTGGAGTAACGTTGGCAGGTCTGTCCTGTCCCAGAAGTTGATGTTTGATGCTTCTCGGTAATTTTTCGGGGCTTAAGTGATTATATGCACTCTTATGCGTGCACACGCCTATATCCCACACTCTATTCCTTATGGCACAGTCAGAAATTACCACCAAAACACGAGCTCAAACCGCGTGACTCCTCCACGAGTGTGTGTATGTGTGTGTGTGTGTGTGCGTGTGTACTACAGCTTTTACAAGTGCCTGACCACTTGTTCCTCTGTGTGTGTATGTGTGTGTTCATGTAAGGGAGTCCTTATTACCCACGTATGTACTACATATGTACCCGATCGCTTGGTTCCCACTGTGCACTGTCTTGTGTGCTTAAAATTATTCATTTGAAACACTAGGCCTACCTACTGGTAATCACCAAACGATCACCTAATTGTAGTTGAGGGTGATACTCAGCTCCTGCCCTGCCTCTTCACTATGTGCAGTGTATGTTGTGTTTGCCTTTTGGGGAAGCCTGTGTCCCCTAGCTACCCCTCATTAACTTTTTTAAACTCTCCTCCCCTCATAAATTCTATTACATGTACTAAATCTGTTTTTCAAATTTCTATAGCTCCAGAAGAGTGACCCCCATTTTCCACTATGACTGGTACTGTTGACCCCATGCAACTAAAACATGAATATTCGTGCGGCTGGCAGTGGTGCTGAAAACACACTGCCGGCCTCCAGTACCTGAGTCCCACGTATTCAAGATGCGTTTTTTTCCCTCGGTAAAATTTCTTTTATACCTTCCTGTGGCACTGTAGTCACTAGCTCATCTTACTTTTTTCACTGCACTCACTTATTTACTAACTCTTTACTTATCTCTTTTCTCCGGTCTGTACTCACCTGTTGTACTCACCTGTTGAGGTTGGGGGGGTCGACCCGACTCCTGGCCCCGCCCTTCCCTACGCTACTGGGCCCTTTCCCCCGAGCCGGAGCTTTATCATACCTCGTTTTAAAGTATGTATGGATCCTGCTCCACTACATCGTTTCCCAAACTTTCCCATTACTGCTACCCTGTGGGTGAAGAAAAACTTCCCAAATCCCGTGATTATCTGTGTCTTTAGCTTCCAACTGTGTCCCCTTTTACTGTGTTTCCCAAACTCTGGAACACTTTTTCCGTGTGTGTGTGGTGTACTCACCTAATTGTACTCACCAATTGTGGTTGCAGGGGTCAGACTCGCTCCTGGCCCCGCCTCTTCACTGATCGCTACTGGATCCCCCTCTCTCTCTGCTTCCGAGCTTTGTCTACCCCTTTTTAAAACATGTATGGGTTTCCCGCCCACTACTTCACTTTCAGGGTATTCCCCTTTTGACAACTCTTGACTAAGAAATACTTCCTATCGTCCCCGGACTCGTCGAGTCTTCAGCTTCCTTTGTGACCCCTTGTCCCGTTCCCCTCTCGGAACATCCTATTCTGTCCCCCTTGTCTATTCCCCGCAGTACTTGATGTCGTTTTCATGTCTCCCCCGCCCCTTTTGTCCCCAGGGCGTCAGTCCGATTTTCCCCTTAACCTTTCCCCGACGAATTCCCCTTTAGCTCTGGGGCTACCTTTTTGCAAACCTTTTTTATTTTCTAACTTCTTGACGTGCTTGACCATTGGGGTTTCCCGACTGGTGTCATCCCAGATGGGCCAACTACACAGGTACATGTCTTGAACGATTCCCTTTTAAGGGATCGGGCGCAATCTCAGGTTTGCCAGGGCCCCCTTCTGCAGCGGTTATTTGGTTTATGTGTGCCTCCAGTATTTCTCGGTGTTATGGTCACCCCAGGGGATGGGTCTGTAGTCTTTGTCCACCCAGCCTATACTCGTCTCGGGCTTCTTTGCCCCTCCCCAACTTTATGACTTTCATTTGGCTGGATTTAATTCGAGAACCAGTTACTGGCCCCATGCCAGCCCTCCAGGTCTCTTTGCAGCCTGCCTCATCCTCGTCCGATTTAATTCTTTTTCATCAATTCACGCATCTGCGAACAGGGACATTTCAGAGTTATTCCTTCCTTTCATGTCGTTCACATATATCAAAATAGCACTGGCCCCTAGAACTGACCCCTGGGGGCCCCCCGCTCGTAACGGGCGCCCCCCGTGAAAACCTTTCTTCACGTACCATGCTCTTGCTCCCCCCCCGTCGGGGTATTCCCTTACCTTTGGGCAGGCCCTTCCTTTTACGGGGGGTGCCTAAATCCTCCACTTCTCACAATCTCTTGGGGGGGAAATGTGTAAAAGGGCCTTCCTGCAGTCTGGGAAAAAACCCCAATCTACCTACCCCTCTCTCTCGTGTTTTAAATTTTCTGTTCCCCTTGTCAAAAACTCCGGGAAAGGTTTGTGATACAAGATTTCCCTTTCCCAAATGAACCCATGCGGGTTTTCATTTATAATTTTTGTTCCTTTCCGGGTTTTTTCGACCACTCTCCTCCTGATAATCTTCCATGCCCCCTTGCACACAATAAAATGTCAGAAAACCCCGGGTTTCTGTAGTTTAGTGCCTCTTTTTCCTTTTTTCCTTTTTTAAATAGGGGGAACTACATTAGTTTTGTTTTTCCCCTTTCCCCAGGTATTTGCCCAGTTTCAAGGGATGTTTGAAGATTGGGGGTTTAAGGCACACACAAAATCTTTTGCCCCTTCTCTAAGGACCCATGGGGGGATGTTGCCCCGTCCCATCGCCTTTGGGGTTTTCCAAGGCCCACTTAAGAGTTTCTTCACCCCCTCCCAGTTGTTCTTTGTCATCCAACACTTTTTTTGGTAAAATTTCCCTTTTGATGTTCCCTTCTGTGTTTGTCTTCCCCCACCCCTTTTCCCCCCCCTCAAATTTGTAAAAACTTCCTTAAATCCCCTTTTCACCTCCTCACAACCTCCTGACCCTTTTCTTGTAGTTCCCCACCTTCGGGTCCTTAATCTGATCACCGGTTTTTGACTGTTGCCCTTCCTCTTGATGGGGCTAAAACAACAGTTTCGGGTCAGTCTTGTTTCTCGATGCTATGTCTTTTCCCATACTGTCGCTGGGCCTCCCCTCCTTCCCCCTGTGCGTACTCTTTCCCCTGCCCCTGCGACGATCCCCAAATATTTTCGGTGTTCTCTCCCTTCTGAAAATTTTTTCCATTCTCTTTTGCACTTTGTTTTTGCCCCCTTTACACCGTCGGGTAAACCGGGGGCTCTTTTTCTGGTTTTCCCCTTTTGTTACTGTTCCCCCTTGGGAATAAACCCTTTCCACGGCCCCTTGCATTTTGTTGCTACATTTTCCCATCATTTCATTTATTTTGGCTTTCCGCCGGGTTCTCGCCCCCACGGGCCCCTCCTGCGGGAATTTTCTTCAACCCTAGGTTGTCCCCTCTTTATATAAAGGTTTTTCCCCTTTCTACCCTGTTATTCCCCTCCACTTGCAGCCCCAAAAAAGTTTAAAAAGCACGAACCATTTTGGTCGCTAGCTCCTGGGGGACTCCCATACTTGATGTCCTAAATTTTCTGAGCGCCCAGGGTGAACACAAGGCCCCCAATCTTGCTGGTTAAATCCCCCCTTTCTCACCCCTGGAAGTGCCATTAACATTTTGGTGAAATGGGGTTTTCCCAAAGCACCCAACGCTAACATCCGGGCTCTCCTTGTTTTGGGACCTCCATGGGCCCTCCGGGTTTTCCCGTAATCTCCCTGGGGTTGAAACCCCTCCTTTAACTAAAAATTTTGGGCTCTCGGGAGTAGTTTCTTCTTGCCACTTCAGCAAGTGGGCCACCTTTGCCGTTGCTCTTTTCATTTTCCCCCTTTTGCCTCCTGCATTTTTCTGTGGGGTTTATAATCACTGCAAAAACCCTTTTTGTTTTTCCCCAGACGAAGTGACCGCTATGTAGTCTCTTTCTCCCCTTTCTCATCTTTTTCCTTTCCTTTTTCTTTCTCGAATTTCCATTTTTTTTAAAGCAGAGCAACCCCCCCTTTGCCCCCTGCCCCTTTCCCTATCTTTCCTCAAAAATCTGGTATCCTGGTGGGAAGATTGCTTTGGTTTGTCCCCAGATTTTTTTGTTTTTTGAAACTGCTAGATGTCTGGGGCCCCCCCTTCATTGATTCTTTCTTGCCTTCCTCATTTTTATTCGTTAATCCTCTGAAAATTTGTCCCAAAAACCTTCAACTTCGTTTAATACGGAAAAAGTGGGGGCGGGGGGTGGAAACAGAGGTTTCCGGTGTGGGGGAGGGTTTGGTTTGGATTGTTCCGGGGGGCCTTTGGGGGGGGCCGTGGCTGGAGTCCCTTCTGCAGGTTTTTTGGGGGGGGGTGCGCTTGTCCTTCCATTTGACCCTGGGTTTTCCTGCCCCTCCTTTTTAAATTTCCCCCCCCATTTCTCCTTTTTTTTTTCCTAAAACTCTCTTTTTATTGTTTTCCCTTTTCGTCCTGTGTTCGGGCCCGGGGCCCCGAGGTACACACTCCCGGAACCCCTTTGCTTGCCTCTCACCAAATGTTTTCCCCTTTGCGGGTTTCCTTTTTTGGGTTTTGATTCTGCTTTGAAAATTATTTTTGAGAGGCCGATTTCCTTTTCTTTGTGAACCCCCCAAATTTCCCCTCCAAAAAATTTGCCCCCCTGGTCTGTCCCCCTCCCCTATCACCTTCAATTTTCAACCCATTTTTTTCCCCCTCCTGCTTTCTTTCACCCATAAGTTTCCCCTTTAGCTTCGTCTGGGCCCATAGACAAACCGGATCTCCCCCTTTTCCCCACCTCCCCCTGTGATTTCCCTTTTGCCCCCTTCGTTGTTTTTAAATTTTCCTTTTCCCTTTAAGTGTTCCTTCCTTCAGCCCCCTTCCCTAGTTATGGCCCCTAGGGCTTTTTGGTTTATCTTCCTGCTCACCTGCTCCGGGCCCCCAAAAGGAAACCCTGGAAAGGGTTTCCCTGCACAGCCCAAATTTTCCTTCAATGTTTTCCCAAAACCTCTCATTCGGGTTCCTGTGGCTCCCGTCTTTTTTTTTGGCCCCATGGGGGTTTGACAGGACCTCTGCATACAGTTTATTTTTTCCAAATTTTCCTTGGGACCTTTTGTCGTTTTTCGATGTAGCCATTCCCGGGATGCATTTTCTGTAATATCTTTGCTCTGTCCCGTTTCAGATTTTCTCAGCCCTCTTCTAATCTCTCTTCTTGATTTCTGCTCCTGTGGCCTGTTGTTTCCCACCTTTGCATTCTCTGCTAACCTCTCTTTCCCCTCTTCCCTTTCCCGCCATCTATTCCCCCTTCCCCATCTTCCTCCCTTTTTTTTTACTCTACCCCCATTCCTCCCTCTCAGATTCCCCCTTGGAGGGCCCCCTTTTCCTCATCCTGGTTAAAGGGGGGGGAATAGAAAGGTTAGGAGAGGGGATGATGGTTTTGGGGGGAGGGGGGGAAAAGGGGGTTATTGGAGGGGTAAGATAGTTGGGGGAGGAGGTTTTGAGGTTTTTGGGGGGGGAGGGGGTGGATGGTTATGGGGGAGGGGAGGATGGTTATTGGAGGGAGGGGGTTTTTGGGCGGGGTTAGACGGTTTTGGGGAGGGGTTAGGTGGGGTTTGGGGGGGGGGTAGGTGGCTAAGGGGAGGGGGTTGGGAAGGGGTGGTACGTGTTTGTGTCAAGTGTTTGTCTCAAATGGTGGGGGTGGGGTGTGGGGGGTTGTGTGAGGGGTGTGTGTGGGGTGTGTGTATGTGCGTGTGTGTGTGTGTGTGTGTAAACCCCCCTATTTTTTTACCCCAAAACCAAATTTTTGGGTTTCAGGGGTCGAGTCCCTAGCTCCTGGCCCCGCCTCTTTTACTGATTGGGGTACTAGGTTTTCCTTTTCTTTTCCCTGCTCCATGAGCTTTTTCAAACCCCCCGCCTTAAAAAATAAAGTTGGGTTCCCCCCCTCCCCTACTTTCACTTTCCCGACTAATTTCCCCACTTGACTACCTATGACTGAAGAAAAAAATTTCCCAACATCCCTTTGAATTTATCTGAGTCTTTAACTTCCAATTGTGACCTCTTGTGTATGTGTCCCACTCTTTGGGAAAATTTCCCGGGCCTTTTTCCCCCCGTGTCCATTCCGCGCGTATTTTTTATGTCGTTATCATGTCTCCCCTGACCCCTTTCCGGGCCCCAGTGTCGTCAGGCCCATTTCCCCTTTAACCTTTCTTCGTACACAAACCCCGTAGCTCTGGGGAAAAGTCCTTTTTGCAAACCTTTGCACTTTCTCTAATTTCTTGAAAGTGCTTGACTAGGTGTGGAATTTCCAAAAGGTGCTGCTTAAAACCTATGGGCCCCCGACGTAAAGGTATACAGTGTCTTTTAAAGACTCCTTATTGAGGTATCGGGAAAGCTTCCGTAGGTTTTCCCCGGCCCCGTATCTGCAGCAGTTTTTCCCGATTTATGTGCGCCTCCCGGAGATATGCCCCCGGTGTTATACCCCACACCCCCCCGATCTTTTTTTCCCTTAGTGAGGTTTGCGTCTTTTGCCCCTTTTAAATTTTATTGTGTCTGGGGGTTTTTCTTTTTTCCCTTCCCCAAAACCTTTATGACTTTGCATTTGGGGAGGGGTTTAAAATCAAGGAGCCAGTTTTCCCGGACCAGGCTTTTTAACCTGCCAGGGCTCTTTGTTTGCCTGCCTGATCCTCATTCCGATTTGATTCCTTTTCATTAACCCTTTTAAAATCATTGCAAACAAGGACACTTCGAGTCCCATCCCTTTCCCTTTTGTTTTTTCACATATACCAAGAACAGCACAGCCCCCAGACGACCCCTGTGGAAAAACCCCCTTTCACAAGGGGCCCCCCCTGACACCTCGTCCGTAAAACCATGCTTTGTTTTTGGGTTCCTCCTGTCAGGTATTCTCGGGTCCTTGCAGTACCTTTCCTGTTATTTGTGCCTGGGTCCTTTTTAGCTTTTTTCAGTATCCCCCTTGGAAACTGGTCGAAGGGCCCTTTTTTCAGTCCAAAAAAATGCCCGTCGATCCATCCCCCCTTTTCTCCCTTTTCTTACTTCTGTCAAACCTTTTTCATAAAAAATCTAGTAGGTTTGTGACACAGGATTTTTCCCTTTCCCCGAAAAACCCTGCTGGGTTTTCAATATACCTTGTTTTTTTCCAGGTGCCCACCACTCCCTCCTATTATCTTCTCCCTGACCTTGCATACTTTTACACGTTTGGATACAAGGTCGTAGTTTAGTGCCTTCATGTCTTCTCCCCTTTTTTTAAAAATTTGGGGCTAAACAATTTTTCCATCTTCCCCTACCTCAGGGAGTTGGGCCCCGTTACAAATGAGTGTTGAAGATCTTTTTTTAATGGCACACACAATATTTTCTGCTCCCTCTTTAAGGGCCCACGGGGAGATGTTGTCTGGTCCCACCGCCCTTTTAGGTGTCAAGTTCGATAGCCCGCTTCTTCACATCCTCCTTGGTTATATGTCCTCATCCAGCACTTGCTTTTGTAACCCCCCCCCCTTTTTGTTTCCTAGTCCCCACTGGTTTTCCCCCTGTAAAAAACTTCCCTTTTTTTTTAAAACCGTGTTTTACTCCTGAAAATATCCTCTCGGGTCGTTTTTTGTGAAAACCCCATCACCCTTTCCCCAGTCCCGATTACCGGTCCTTGAAATGTTGGTTTTTTCCCCCCCTGATGTGGGGTACAAAAGCTTTTGGGTCAGTCTTGATTTTGATGCTATGTCATTTTCATATTGGGCGCTGAGGCCCCCCTTCTTATCTGTGCATTTCATTTCTGGCTCTTCGGGTAAACTCTTTTTTTTCCCGATTTTTCTTCCTTCTGACCTTTTCCCTTCCCCTAGTACACCTATTTTTGCCTCCCTAAAACCTTTTGGGGGAACCAAGGACTTTGTTCTGTTCTTCCCCATTTTTTTCTGTTTTTCCCCTTGGGGAAAAAACCCCCTCCTCTGCCCCCTTGCATTTTTTTCCACATAGTCCAACATTTTTTTTGTACTGGTTTTTCCCGTCTTTTCCCCCTCCCACTGAAAGGGTTTTTAAGGAAGTTCCTTTATGCCTGAATGTTCCCCCTTTTGTAATTTTTTTTTTTTTTTTTTTTTTTTCCCACCCTATTCCCCGCTACCCCCTCCACTTGGGGCTCAAATATGTATGCCCTGTTTTGTTTTGTGTGCGTGTGTGTGTGTTTGTTCGTGGTTTTGGTGTTGTGGGTGTGTTGTGGTGTGTGTGTGGTGGGGTTTTGGTGTGTGTGTGTGGGGTGTGTTGCCGGTTTTGTGTGTGTGGTGTGGTTTTTGGTTGTGGTGTTGGGGTGTGTGGTGTGTGGTGATGGTGGGGGTGTGTGGTTGTGGGGTGTGGTGTGTGGGTTTTGTGGGGTGTGGTGTGTGTGTGGTGTGTGTGTGTGTTTTTGTGTGTTGGGGTTTTGTGTGGGTTTTGTGTGTGTGTGTGTGTAAAGGTTTTGTTTTTTTGTGTAAAGTGTTGGGGTGTGTATGTGTGTGTGTAGTGTATGTGTATTTTTGTTTTGTGTGTTTGTTTTGTGTGTGTTTGAGTGTCTACCCTTGTGTGTGGGCTTTTGTGTGAGGGAGGGAGGGGTTGGGGGGGGGGTGGTTTAAAAAATCCGTCGTGTAGGCACAAATTTAGTCTCATTTATCTTTCCCAATTATGCTACTCTCTCCACTTATTGCCCTTTCTGGATTTACGTGTTAATTGTTGCAGGTTATTATCATTTTCCTTGTTCACATTGAGAGAGGACTTCCTAGCTTCCTAAGTATTCTTACTGCTAATAACTACCGGTAGCAACACTGCCTGTGTGCGTGTGTGCATGTGTGTGCTCACCTAGTTGTACTCACCTAGTTGAGGTTGCGGGGGTCGAGTCCGAGCTCCTGGCCCCGCCTCTTCACTGATCGCTACTAGGTCACTCTCCCTGAGCAGTGAGCTTTATCATACCTCTGCTTAAAGCTATGTATGGATCCTGCCTCCACTACATCGCTTCCCAAACTATTCCACTTACTGACTACTCTGTGGCTGAAGAAATACTTCCTAACATCCCTGTGATTCATCTGTGTCTTCAGCTTCCAACTGTGTCCCCTTGTTACTGTGTCCAATCTCTGGAACATCCTGTCTTTGTCCACCTTGTCAATTCCTCTCAGTATTTTGTATGTCGTTATCATGTCCCCCTATCTCTCCTGTCCTCCAGTGTCGTCAGGTTGATTTCCCTTAACCTCTCCTCGTAGGACATACCTCTTAGCTCTGGGACTAGTCTTGTTGCAAACCTTTGCACTTTCTCTAGTTTCTTCACGTGCTTGGCTAGGTGTGGGTTCCAACTGATGCCGCATACTCCAATATGGGCCTAACGTACACGGTGTACAGGGTCCTGAATGATTCCTTATTAAGATGTCAGAATGCTGTTCTGAGGTTTGCTAGGCGCCCATATGCTGCAGCAGTTATTTGGTTGATGTGCGCTTCAGGAGATGTGCCTGGTGTTATACTCACCCCAAGATCTTTTTCCTTGAGTGAGGTTTGTAGTCTCTGACCCCCTAGACTGTACTCCGTCTGCGGCCTTCTTTGCCTTCCCCAATCTTCATGACTTTGCACTTGGTGGGATTGAACTCCAGGAGCCAATTGTGGACCAGGTCTGCAGCCTGTCCAGATCCCTTTGTAGTTCTGCCTGGTCTTCGATCGAGTGAATTCTTCTCATCAACTTCACGTCATCTGCAAACAGGGACACCTCAGAGTCTATTCCTTCCGTCATGTCGTTCACAAATACCAGAAACAGCACTGGTCCTAGGACTGACCCCTGCAGGACCCGCTGTTCACAGGTGCCCACTCTGACACCTCGCCACGTACCATGACTCGCTGCTGTCTTCCTGACAAGTATTCCCTGATCCATTGTAGTGCCTTCCCTGTTATCCCTGCTTGGTCCTCCAGTTTTTGCACCAATCTCTTGTGTGGAACTGTGTCAAACGCTTCTTGCAGTCCAAGAAAATGCAATCCACCCACCCCTCTCTCTCTTGTCTTACTGCTGTCACCATGTCATAGAACTCCAGTAGGTTTGTGACACAGGATTTCCCGTCCCTGAAACCATGTTGGCTGCTGTGATGAGATCGTTCCTTCTAGGTGTTCCACCACTCTTCTCCTGATAATCTTCTCCATGATTTTGCATACTATACATGTCAGTGACACTGGTCTGTAGTTTAATGCTTCATGTCTGTCTCCTTTTTTAAAGATTGGGACTACAATTTGCTGTCTTCCATGCCTCAGGCAATCTCCCTGTTTCGATAGATGTATTGAATATTGTTGTTAGGGTACACATAGCACCTCTGCTCCCTCTCTCAATACCCATGGGGAGATGTTATCTGGCCCATTGCCTTTGAGGTATCTAGCTCACTCAGAACCCTCTTCACTTCTTCCTCGGTTGTGTGCACTGTGTCCAGCACTTGGTGGTGTGCCCCACCTCTCCGTCTTTCTGGAGTCCCTTCTGTCTCCTCTGTGAACACTTCTTTGAATCTCTTGTTGAATTCTTCACATACTTCACGGTCATTTCTTGTTGTCTCTCCTCCTTCCTTCCTTAGCCTGATTACCTGGTCCTTGACTGTTGTTTTCCTCCTGATGTGGCTGTACAACAGTTTCGGGTCAGATTTGGCTTTCGCTGCTATGTCATTTTCATATTGTATTTGGGCCTCCCTTCTTATCTGTGCATATTCGTTTCTGGCTCTACGACTGTTCTCCTTATTCTCCTGGGTCCTTTGCCTTCTATATTTCTTCCATTCCCTAGCACACTTGGTTTTTGCCTCCCTGCACCTTTGGGTAAACCATGGGCTCATCCTGGCTTTTTCATTATTCCTGTTACCCTTGGGTACAAACCTCTCCTCAGCCTCTTTGCATTTTGTTGCTACATATTCCATCATCTCATTAACTGGCTTCCCTGCCAGTTCTCTGTCCCACTGAACCCCGTTCAGGTAGTTCCTCATTCCTGTGTAGTCCCCTTTCTTGTAGTTTGGCTTCATTCGTCCTGGCCTTCCTGCTTCTCCCTCCACTTGTAGCTCTGTGTATTCGAAGCTTAAAACCACATGGTCACTGGCCCCAAGGGGTCTTTCATATGTGATGTCCTCGATATCTGCAAATACTCAAGGTGAATACTAAGTCCAGCCTTGCTGGTTCATCCTCTCCTCTCTCTCTTGTAGTGTCCCTTACATGTTGGCACATGAAGTTTTCCAGTACCACCTCCATCATCTTAGCCCTCCATGTATCTTGGCCCCCATGTGGGTCCAAGTTCTCCCAATCGATCTCCTTGTGGTTAAAGTCACCCATGATCAGGAGCTTTGCCCTGCATGCATGAGCTCTTCTGGCCACTCTAGCCAGTGTGTCAACCATCGCTCTATTGCTCTCGTCGTACTCTTGCCTTGGCCTCCTGCTGTTCTGTGGTGGGTTATACATCACTGCTATTACCACCTTGGGACCTCCAGAGTGAAGTGTTCTCGCTATGTAATCACTTTCTTCTCCGCTGTCTCCTCTCTCCAGCTCATCAAAATTCCAGCGATTTTTGATCAGCAACGCCACTCCTCCACCCCCATCCTGTTCCCTCTGTCTTTCCTCAGGATTTGGTATCCCGTTGGAAAGATGGCATCTGTTATCATACTGTAAGCTTTGGTTTCTGTGAGAGCTATGATGTCCGGTGATGCTTCTTTGACTCTTTCATGCCACTCCTCCCACTTTTTGTTATTCCATCAGCGTTTGTGTACCATACTTCAGTTTCTTTCCAAACCTGTTTGGGGGCCTGTAGGGTGGGAGACCCGGGGGCATATGTGGGATTCTATGCTCGGTGTTGGGTGGAGGTGTGGGTATGGATTGTTGTGTGTGTTGGGGGTGGTTGAGAGGTTGTAGGTTTGGAATGTTGTGTGTGTGCTTGCCCTTGCTGTT